>VDFB02243102.1:0-40928 GCA_007258455.2 Sequoia sempervirens | reverse complement strand
CCCACACAAACATATGATTGAATCTTACTTTTTGCACAACATTGGGTGTATCGGATGGCATAATTGGATCTTGCATGCCAACAAGATGCATTCTTGGGGGAATTACTCTAGAAATGTCCTATAGCAAAAACAAAAATATTAAAAAAATATAAAAGGTGAAATAAGTTAATTAAATGCACAAGAATCTAGATCAAATCTTACCCCTAGCATAATACTAGATGTATTAAAGGGCGTGATAGGTGTCGACATGACTTTAGAGATGGCCTACATTCCACAAACATAAATTAGCATAATATAATACGAAACATAAGATAATTGAACCTATAAAAGATAATTTTCAAACTTACCTCATTCACCATCATAGCAATGTTTTGCCCTTGCCTGTTCCTTAGCATTTCAATTAGCCCATTTAAGATCAATGGATCCCCCATAGTAGAATCGGGAGTACCCATTGGCACATTCTTAAAGAAACACATAATGACATAAAATGACAAAATATTAATTAAAGAACATATGCAATTGATCATATTAGTAATATAAGTCAAATTCACTAGCACATGAACAATAACATACATAATTTTCATTATGTTTCCATACATAAGAAAAACATAAACAATCCTCAACTTCCAAAGTTTTTTCAGCTTTAAGGTATTGTGTTTCTCTTGCTTAGGTGTCAATTGTTGTGTGTTTTGATTGATTCAATTGTTGAACAAACCTTCACTTTACTGTTGTAGGAATGACACGAGAATGACCAAATCTTTACCCTCAGAAATCCATCACAAAACACAAGAAAATACATCTCATAAAGTGAATGTTTTTGATTTCAGGGATTGATACCTGCTTACAAACATGATGGAATTATAATTGAACTTTATGAAAATTTTGAAAGGGTAATAGCCAAGGGGTTGGAAGGTGACAGACTGAAAATCGACCCTCAAAACCCTAGATGCTGCTTATGAATTTGAAAATTTGAGCTTTTTGGAAGTAGACACTCTCCCTAAAATGGCTGAAACTGCTTAGAAAATGGTAAAGATTTTCTCAAATCAGGCATTTGAATAGATATTTTGTGAAGAACACTGCTGTAATTCACTGAATGACTGAATTTGATCACAAATCTTCTTCAAAGGCTGCCAAAATGATTGAAAGCACCTGCTAAACTCCTCTTATCCTGATATAGATCACTGCTGGAATAATTGATACTCTGCTGATATGCTGCAATTTAAGTGAAGATAACTGCTTAAGATTCCTAATGTTCTGCTCTTCTACCGAGCGGGCCTCATACTTTGATTGCACACTTTTATTTGAAACTTTGTGTCTGCTGTTGAAGGGCATGCCTGATAATGTTGCTTACAAATTTGACTTGACATCAAAATTCTCCTCTTGATTGGTTTTGTTGAACAAACAAGACAGACTACTTGATGACCCCACAAATTTTGATTGGATACAAAGATTCTTTATTGATTCTAAAATTTCCATTTGTAGATGAATTAGTACCTAAAATATGGAGTGCCATTTAGGCACCAACTCTTTTGAGGAACCCAAAGAACAAGTACTCGACATCAGAAGTTGCAAATAGGTGACTTAAACTTGTAATATTTTGCTAGTAGCTGACTATTTGGTTGTTACTTATTGGCATTGGTTAGTTGTTATGATTAGTTGTAACTGTTCCTAATGGCTTGCTCTTAACTAACAACATTTGGCACCCCTTTAAATTGAATTCTTGTATATAGGGAATACATTTGATCCTTTGCTAATCATCCCTGGTCTACTTCTATGCATAGTTTAAAAAATTGGCGAGTACTTGCTGGATTTGTGGGTACTCACTAATGAAAAACCCAAATGAGTAGTCACATGTATACCTTGGGACCAAGTTTCAGACAAAAATTGTTGCAAGTTTTTTCAAAAAAATCACTTCAATCGCAGGAAACTCATGTTTTTCAAAAAACTCGACAAGTGTTTAAAACTTTAGATCACAATTTGAAGATTTTTCAGTTGCTGCAAATGGCTAGGGCATGATTCAAAGATTTTCCAATTGCTGTGAATTAATTTAGGGTATGATTCAAAGATTTTTTAGATGTTGTGAACAGATTTATGGCATGATTCAAATTCTAGATGCTGCGAACAAATTTAGGCCATGATTTAAGGATTTTTCCCTTTTCGAATTTTCCACTGCATAGACTTCATCTAACACTTAAAGCTTCCAAGTTGCAGTGTTCACCTTTACTTGTAATCTCTCATGTACTGGTTACAGACAATTAGCTTCACCAATGTGCTTTACTATACATTAACACATGTTCACAATAAGAATACACACATAAACAAAAAAAGACATATTAAAGAAATAAGTACACATAATAAATATATCCATTCTCAATATAATAATAAATAACTAATACTGAACCTGTAAAGAGTTAATTATATCAAGTATTGAATCCTCACAACCATCTTAAAGTGAACATGATGATCAAACAATGTCATTCTCACATGAAATATCCTCATCTGATGGTATAAATGCACCATCATTAATGGGCCCTAAATCCACAAATAAATTAATACCACAGTTTTCATGGTCTTCTTCACCTTCAACTACAGGTAAATGAAAATCAATAAATTCATCATCTTCATGGACTTGATGCTCATGTGGTTGCTCATATCCTTCAGAAACTTCAGTAAACTCATCATGATCTTCATCTTGGTCATATGCATCATTACCAATAAAGTTTTCATCATCTCCATCTTGGCCATCTGTGTCTTCAAGGGGGACTTCTGCATCTTCAAGAAAATCATGGTCCTCTACATCTTGAACAAATGTTACTCTTCGTCCTCTTGGATCATAATCAATCACGAATGACCAACCAGGTTGTTCTAAATTGGGAATGAGAAATATCTGCTCACATTGATTTGGAAACACATAAGGTTCAGAAGTGGCTTCAAACCTAGATGTATTGATCATATGGAATCCATTCTTGTGCAGAAATATAGTTTTGTCTTCACCCACTTTGATAAGCTTGTACCATTGAACACAAAAAATAACTTTTTTGAAAGATATAAAATCAAGCTCTATAATATCCTCCAACACTCCATAATAGCGAAGTGTGTTTGTGATTGGTTGTCTATCATTTGCATGTGAACGACATTCCACCTCAAATGATGCTGAAATTCCACAATCATAAGTTTGTCTCTTGTCATCAACCTTTTTGATGCGAAAATGATGACCAAAATTCCACATTCCTTTGTAATATGTTACCTGTATTCATATAAATATTAACTAATTAGATTCAAGGATGAAAAAGTTAAAAGGAAAATCACTAAATACCTCAAATATGTTAGTATATATGCATCACCTCCCCATTTCTAGATCCTTTAACAAAATTTAGTTGTTGTTGTGTCACTCTATTCTTCCCCTTTGTTGCCTCATGTTCAATATTGGTCTTTAGCCAATTCCATGAGCATCTATCTAGCCATTTTCTTTTATGGGCTGCAGGAAGTCCTCGAGCAGTGTTTTGACCATGTCTATTATATACATTGGTCCATGCCTTTTCATCCTCTAAGTTCTTTTGTTCAGTGTACTTCTCCATCCATTCCAACATAAAGTCAGAATTGTATGCAACATACAAATGTAATGACTCCCACTCCTTAGCATCTACAATGAAAAATAGAATTTTTCAATAAATTAATAATGATTTAAAGCTATGTCCTATAAAATTTAAGATAAAAACAATTACTTCAAACATTTTTGTATACCTTTTATCCTCTTTGAAGTCCCTTGACCCTCTAATTTTTCTCCTTCAAATGATTGAGGTTGGTTACCATCCCATAATCGAGGAGCTTCAAGATGTAATTCAGGTAAGTACTCACTCAAATAAACCATTGTCTGGAAAACCATGTACCCCTCAACCATGGACCCTTCCGGTCGAGCCTTTTGCCTCACAAATTGTTTTAGAACCTTCATATATCTCTCCACGAGCCACATTGTCCGAATATGGATAGGACCACACTGTTCAATCTCTTCTACTAGGTGTACAAGGTAGTGCTCTTGAGAATTGAAGAAGCTCGGAGGGAAGTACATTTGAATATCACACATCAAAAGTGGAACATTCCTCTTCCAATAATTCAATTCATCCTGATGTATCTCTTTAGATGAAACCCACCTATAGATATTAATGTGTATTATAATAAAGACTTATTATTTGTTCAAAACTAAAGGAATAAACGTATATAAAGGTATTACCAATAATGCACTTCAAAGGATAAGAGTCATGGAAGAGTATGCATGATGGATTCAAAATACCTCAAATATTTGGATAATTTGTAAATAGTTAACGTGACATCACGATCAAAGGTGCTCGGTATTGCTGCGGGCAACACATACTACATGACCATTAACAAAAACAATGTTAAAATATGCATGAAATTATGTTATCACTAAGATATACAAATTTCTAATTATGTTGCCAACAAATGTGACATTCTAAAAAGTTACCTTAATCCAATTGTGCCAATCATGTGTTTTTAGCCCTGAGAACTCTGACCCATCTCTTGTGAATAAGTTTTTTAATGTCGCACCAAAACCAGAAGGAAATCTTATGCTTTTCATTGTATCAATGATGTTTTCTTTCTCCCTTGACGTAAAAATCCATGGAGCATGAAAAAATGTGTTGTTTTCATGCAACCACATGTTTGGCATGATATTGGCAACTTGGAGGTCCTTTCGTAACTTTATTTGTGCTTCAAGGTTGGTTCCATTTAGATGTTTCCACAAACACTCTGCCACATTTTTCCCGATGTGCATAGTATCAAATAGGTGGGCTATTGGCAAGTTCTCATAATATTGTAATTTGTAAAAAATAGATAGTCTTTTCATTCCTAGTGGAAAGCCTGTCCCTTCTTTTTTGTCATATAGTGCTTTCCACCTAGCAGGGTTCATCTTTCTTGGCTTCCTCATTTCCACCTCCTTTCCATTGAACTTTTTTTTGTCACGCACTCGATAGCGATGATTTTGTGATAAAAATTGTCTGTACTCATCATACACAGTTTTATTCAGATCCTTTGACTGCCTATACAATGTTTTCGGCCCACATGATGGACAACCATGTTTCCCCTTTGTTTGTAGCCCTGAAATAAGAATGGAAACGATATTTAGTAAAATGGTAAAATGAATAAAATAATTAGAAATGTAATTTATAATATATTACCACAACAAACAGAGAGTCCCGGGGCATCATGGATTGTCCAGATAAGGATCGCATGAAAGAGGAAGTTTCTATCATTGATAGGTCTTGATACATCGTACATATTTACACCATCCCATAATTCACGAAGCTCATCAATGAGGGGCTCCATGTATACATCCATATCCTTTACCTGATACTTCCCTAAATAAACAAAAAGTTTTTTATTAGGATTTAACTAAGTTGAATTTTTCTTTTATATAATTTTCAAGAAACCATTGCATTAATATGCTCTAGTACCTGGTATGATAAGAGTTAACATTGCATGCTCCTTTTTCATTGCCATCCAAGGGGGGAGATTGTTGTTAATAATGAAAACTGGCCAAACAGAATATGTTGTTCTAAGATCTCCAAAAGGATTGACACCATCCATTGCTAGAGAAATTCTTGCATTCCTTGGCTCATTTCTTAAATGTGGCCATTTTTCCTCAATCTCTTTCCATTGTTTGCTATCTGCAGCCATACGCATGACACCATCTTGGCTCCTCCCTTGTGCATGATAATGCATATATTTTGCCAACTCCTTGCATTTGAACATCCTCTCAAATCTTGGCTTTAGTGGAATGTGTCGTAGTACTTTATAAGGAACCTTCTTGGATACTTGATCTTGACGATACCTGTTTGTGTGACAAACTGGGCACTGTTGCAAATTTGCATTATTTCCATAGTATAGTATATGGTCATTTGGACATGCATCATATGTATTGTACTCCATTCCAATGTCTTTCATCACTGAAGATACTTCTCTATGAGAATGAGGCAACTTATTGTCCTTTGGAAGTATTTTGTTTGCCAAAAGTCTACATGAAGCAACAAATGATTTTTATAAGATAAGTATACACAATATTCAAAACTTTCAAGACATTTAGATCATTAATTTATAAGAATATTGAATCCTACCTTAATATATCGGTAAAGCATGTGTTTGTCAATCCATGTGTAACCTTCAAGTTCAACAACAACATAAGTGTCGCCAATATAGAACTATCTGCATTTGGGAAAAGAGGTGTCCTAGCCAACTGAGCTAGGGGTGAATCAATAACTTCTTCAGAAGATGTATAGAAGTCTTGGATAAATTCATTGATACCAGCCTCATTTATTTGCGAAGTGGTTTCATCCATAAATGTGTCTTGTTCTTCATCTTGAGAGCGGCTATCATCAGTGACATCCATTGGTTCTTCAAGAATATCGGGAACTGGAAGCGGCTTTTCACCAAAAAATCAATTTAAATGATCAATAATAATTTATTAAATAATATGCATATTTATTTATGATAAGAATAACAATTTGTTAATTATAGTGTACCTCTTCTATATAAACTCCATACTTCAATTTATGGATACCAACAAGTCGCCGCTTCTTTAGTTTCCTATTTTGGCACCTTTTGCAAGTGCAATATATCATTTCATTAAAGTATTCATCTGTCCCTGGAGCAGGTCTTGCTGCCCGTTCATCTGAATATTCAGATGATGATGATGTACTATTTCCCTGAATGCACCATGTACCATCAACAATAAGAGTACAACTTTTAACTTGAGTATTACTTCTTTTTGAAAAGAACGTGACTCTTAGGTGCATGATATGATACAGCTTAAGAAATTTGAAAGTTTGAAAATGTGGTTTTAAGGTTACTAAGTTACCGGGTTCTTCAAAAACGGACTTTGTGCCCGCTCTGGGAGCATTTGGGTATGGGAGCAGCCTGGGGAGCACCTGGGAGCGCCCAGGCAGCCCAGGGTTGCAACCTATCATTGACTGATTTGATGCATCTAAACACCTTTGTACAACTTATTTGTCAGTTTGTTTAGGCCATACTTATACTAAGTTTGACCCATATATCAATCATGATCATCATTTTTTTTTGCAGCAGTTTGTGATCTATTTTAGCTTTGGGTTTCAAATTAATTTCAAAGGTTTTTTTTTTCAAGGTGTTTTCTAATTTGGAGGGTTTTATTGATGTCACAGAGTTTCATAATTCATGTAAATTACTCTAAAACATATGTTTTTTCATCACTAACTAGTCCAATCTTTCAATCATAAAAATTATATGAAACATTACTCTATGTGCTACCAATTAAATCCTAGGTTAGTGTTTCATTTCATTAAAATGATACTGCAAATACCAAAAACAACAACATAAATACCTGGTCTGCCATTTCGTATAGACACCCAAAAAATAGCCTAATAGAAAGCTACAAAGCAAAGTGTGTGGATGCTAGTTAGGATCATTACATAAATAGCTGCTGAAATATATGAAAACATGTATCCCAAAAAAAACCTATAAATTATACTAAAATATAGCTTGAGCAACTAAAAAATATGAAGATTCAATTAAAAATTACATAGAAATTGATTATAAATTGCAGATGTAGAATAACCTGAAATACACGGATTTAAATTAATTATAACAGTCCACATACAATTACCATATACAATAATTTAGAATTACCATATACAATTTATTTAGAATTAGCCCAACTGACTCTGATCAAAAGATAATCAGTCTTTTACTTGCCTACTTAATGGATGTAAATCACTAACAAATACAAAATGAATGATAAATAAAAAATCTGTTATTTTATTAAATTTATCTCTGTTATGTGTACACTTCATTAAAGACAGTTGTTGAGCAGATCTAAACTGTGTATACATATCTCCCTACTTGTACTAATCCCACAACAACTTGCCTTACAATAATATATCCAGTTCAACTTCTTGTTTTTCTCAATATGATTCTACTACTCAATGACCTTGGAATTGTTTGTCTCATGGTTTCATTGCCGAGTTTGCTCAAGCTGGGTTTAGTCAAATCTTTACACAAAGATTTAAATTGTCGAGAGTAACTTGCAATATTCAGCCTCCAAAAACTGTATATATTTTTACCATAAACCAGGTGTTTTGCAAATCACATTAAGTTTTTTAGATGGCGAGTTAAGACAAATAATAGAACCTTAAATAGAGATTGCTCAAAAACCTCCACTTAGCTTCACCAATCAACTCACCTACTACACTTTTTAATAGTATAGGTGCTCGTATAGTAAATCTAAATGCCTAGTTAGATTCCCTTGATAAATATTATTTACTTTAGCCAAAGTTTATTTGTTTTACAGAATTGTAATTATCGGCCTAAATTTGAAATCTTTAATCAGAGAGATTTAAGCATTCATGATGAATTATATTAATCATTCAGACATCTTAAATCGGGGACCATCTGGCCTTAACCGAAACTAAATAAACATGTTATAATATATTGAAATTAGATTTTTTCTTGATCGGTTCAATGCCCATGGTTTTCTATTCTAACTAGCCTCTTGGCTAGGTCTCTACAGCTCTTCTAAGGCTAGACCAAGGGGGATATGGCAGGTTGGACGTTATCTCCATATTAGCACATATCACTCCAATTTGAGATAATCTAAATGTACCAAAATACAGTGAGAAATAATCTAAATGTACAAGGAAATCCACAAGGAGGGATAAATCAGATTGGTGCTCAAGGTGTTAATCAGAATGTGAATCAGAATGTGCATGCAAATTTACAGCAGAATATAAATCAAAACTTGCAAAACCAAAATCAACCAGCTCTAATCAAGGGAATCCAAAGCCACGAAGGAATTAGAATGTGAACCCTCTTGCTAATCCTAATCAAAATATATTGGGTAGAAGGCCTATGCAATTAGAAATATATAGGTAGGTTGACTTCACTGGTATATTTGGTTATCCTGATTAGATTCTTTACGACATAAGAAAGCATTTGGTAAAGTTTTCTAGAAACACTACTTTGTCTAGTGAAGATCATCTGAAAGCTTTTCTAAATCATATGGATGAATTTGAGGTAGAGCACGAAGATGTGGTTATGAAGTTATTTATGCAATATTTAATTAATGATCAGAATTTACAGCAACATTAAATCAACCTATCAGAAGTTTTGACTTCTTGACCCTGCTGCCCACAGCTAATTTTATTTCTTAAATAATTGAGAACTTACATGAAAGATAAGCTGCTGTATTTTCTAGTCCGTTTGAAAGAGTTTACAGAGGAGGTTTTGTTATAATTTGAAAAGTTATTTTTGTTTTTAGTATAGTTGTTAATATGCTCAGTGTTCCAGAGGATCCCCGACAACTCAATAGAGAAGATTTTGAACAGCACAACGAGAAATTTTTTTAGAGGCAAAGCAATTCTGATTAACAAGAATGGGAAGCCATTCTCCTCAGAAGAAATCCCAAAAGGCACTATCCTGGCACTTATCTTTGATCATAACATTTCACGATGGGATCGAGAAATGCTGGAAAACAATGTTGATGAGCTCCTAAGAAATTTGACTGGCATGAAAGTCATTTATATTGGGAAATCGTTCAGTTCAATCCCAACAAAACTGGCAGACCAAGTTATTGCCTATACACCTGACCATTTTGAAGCCCTCTCCTTATTTGATAAACCCTTAGCAATAATTGCAGGCCCTGACTTTTGGGACCTCAGAACATATATAATTAGAACAATTGTTGATAAGGACGCAGTAGGCTGTATGCTCTTCAAAGGATGGGATAGTATTTCAGGTATGTTGGTGGGGAAAAGTTTCAACATTCAAGACTACCACAGACTTGAAGAAATGATTGCACTAGGAACTCCACCATACAGTAGTCAAAAATTGCTGCAGTTGCTGTTCAGGGAAAAAGAGAGAGTTCATGTCCAAAAAGAATAATTCGGTACTTAATGTTCCTGCTCAATTTTATTCTAAAGTAGAATCATAAGAAGAAAAAAAGTAGGAGTTTTTTCTAATGTATTTTAAAATGATGTGTTGTGGTCACAGGAGAAGATGGTCTTCCTACTCATTTCAACACTGGAACCCAAATCTTATTCGTTTAGGAAATGTACAAAGAGATGCAAGATACAATTACAAACCATGAATTTGAAGTTGAATGGATTTGGCTTCCAGTCACAATTGCTGATGGGGATATGTTGAAACAAACTTATAACAATCTCAAACAAACCATGCAATGGAAGAGACTTTAGAGCAATGTTTGATGGATCCATCAACTCTCTCAGTTTTCTTCAGGGGAAGAATGGGGTTCTGTGAAATGCCTATACTTGTGTGCTTGGCTCCTTCGCGTCTTTTTTCTGCCACAGATGTGATACCCCAGGTGGCGATATGGGGGCCAGAAGCATGGTTATTTCTCAACAATATCCAATCCTCCCGAGGAACCAGCGATTCGAATAAACTGAAGGAAATGCAGAGTTTACCGCACCTGCACTTTCTCTCTACAAATTTCAAGGTAAGTTGGATCAAGCTATATTTACCCAGCACCATGTTAAGAGTATAATGAGATGCTCTGAGAAATACTTTTGTAGTGCATAGGTTGTGTTCGTACTGCAAAATATGAGATAAGTTTTGGGATCCAACTGAGTGATAGTTATATTTTGATTTTATAGGAGGTTAGTGATGAATATTTGAGCAACTTTCACATGATCTGGTTATATGACGAAGATCCGGAGAAATTTTCAAAATTTAACTCCAAGTTAAGCCATGTAATAAAACAAATGGGCAAAGAATACCAAATCACGATAGTTTATGTAGGTAGGAGAAGCTTTCTGCCCCATATTAACAATAAAGAAGAAGAAGCACCATTGCATAAACAGAAGTTCAGAACACTAATGACATTGTATTGTTGAGCCTGACCATTGGGAATGTGAAAAGATTCTGGCACTACATACACTATTTGGTATATCTGATAGCATCTCAGAAGGAAAAGAATGAAAAATTAAAGAGTCTTCAGAGACTACTGCTAGCTCTTCTGTCTCTTGATTGCCTATCCAGAAGAAACGGTACCATTTGGATGATGGCAGTTGATGGAACTCAGAATGACATTTTCACAGGGAAAGGCAAAGATCTAGTGGACCTGTTATACAGTAATTGCTTCATTTAGCATCACCAATAATCTCCACATGAAAATTGTGATGGAAATAATTCACATATCTCATAATGCTCTCTCTTGCAGCAATGTTAGAGACAAGTTTTGTTGCAATGTAGAAATCAGTGTACTCGAAGGTTTTTGACAATTCTAATAGCGGCTCTATGGGGCATGTTTAACAAACCCTTTTGCAATTTTCCAATTTCACTATGATGACAGAGATAATTATTTTTCCCTCTTGCACAACATTAAGTAAATGTCTTGATTCTAGAAAATACCCTGCTACCTTCATCATCCAAGCCAATTGCTCCAACTTATGTGTTATCTTGACAATTATGTTGGCATGCTTTGTGATGTAATACCTTATAGAACAACCCAACCACTCTCATTATTAGAGGCAAAAGACAACAACCAGCTTAACAACTAACACGAGCATTAATGATTTACAAGCCTTTCATAAATCCTAAGGCTTGATACTCAGTAAAGCAAGCATTGATATAAGGGACAGGGAAAGGCAAAGTTTTGTATGCTCCTCAAATTTCACTAGCATTTAGATATGAAATATATGAGAGACTGGAAATTGGTGCACGAGTAGCCACTTCAGAAGAAGTAAAATGCTTATTTTTTCTATCATGCTATTTCATTTAAGTAATTAAAAATTTCACTATTGGTTTGTCTTAAAGCACAAGAATTAGCAATATAACCAATAATCTTTATTGATTCATTATTAATTAAACACTTGCTACAGGACTATGTTTTGTAGTACATGGCCATATTTTATGTAATAGGATGCTTAAGAATGGCCTTATGACCAGTGACGGCCAGTCTTTGTGTATATACTATATAATCCCCAGAATTCTAATATTTAATGCAGTGTCCTTCTAATGGGTTAGTTTTAGTTTTGTTGCTTCTTTGTCATGTCAAAAATGTATTGACTTTTTATGTAAATGTAAATAAAATTTTCTCATTTGGGTTGCAGTTGGACTTGTGGGAGTTGAAGCACTGAAGTGTTCAAATAAGTCATCTTTGTACCATCAGTAGATAATGATCCATCTTACCATGTTAACTAGGGTATATTTGTCCATTTTTGAATTGAGGGTTGAGATTTGAAATGCCAACAGATAATCATTCAAGGGTTACACATTATTACTTGTAAAAGGTATTTATGAAGTTAATTGTGCACCAGCATGTAGTATAACTACAATGAAGTGTTCTTCAAGTCACATGAAAAGAAATATATCTTTTTTTTGTGTGTCAGAGGAATAAAGGTCCTTGTTCAGAAGAATAAGTTCTTCATTCAGGAAAACATTTTTTGGCAGAGCAGTGCTAAAGTTTGTGTTTTCCACATTTGTTCTAAGATTGATAGGAAGATAAGTAGTTGAAGTGTTTCTAGCTGCCATAAAAAGAGACTGTCAATTTCCATTACATTGCCAATACATAATACCATGATGTAGGAATAAAGAAGGAGTTCAGAATAGTAAATTTTACTATACATGATTAGATGTGTCATTTCATGGTGACAATTTACTTGGAAACATTGCACTTCTATGCCTGAACCTCTGTCCATACCTAGGTGGTTCAACTCCAGCAAGTGCTATAATGATCTATACTCCATATGTCTGTCAATTATTTGCCAGAGGTCCATACTTGATACAAGCGTTCTAATGATAATACTGGATGCAAATTCTATGATATTTTGCTAACGGTGCAGCAAACAATTCATTGGCCTGCCAAAACATGTATAGACACTTTCCAATTGAAAAGTGAATCCTTGTAGAATGGATTATCTTCACAGAAGTCTTGTCTACAGTTTATGAGCACAAACTATCTATATTCTGCTCAAAGAAGCCTAAAAAACATTTTAATATCACTTTAGTATATATCCATCAATGAAAGGTGTGCTTTTCAATGGGCAGTACATATTTCATCCTCAGCAATTTCCTCAACTCTAAGGCTCACTTATGATGGAATACGCTTGTAGTAAATATACAATTCCTTCTCAACCGACCTTGAACTATTGCTGCATCTCCATCACATGCCCAGAGATATAAAGCAAAATTTAGGACTGTTTTTGATCCTCTGCGTTTGACTGCATAAGAATAAGAGATGAACAATAGCACTTCCCATTAAAATGAATGTGCTGCATAAGAATTGGTTTTGATTCCATGTTTTTAGTTGAATAAGGGACACATATTGAAGGAAATTATATTCCCTTAGTTTAAATAAATACACAGAAAAGCATAATCAAATGCAGAAATCTAACTAGTTTGTATATCTTAAAATTCAAACAAAAGAAAAGCGAAGAACAAATCAAATGCCTCTAGTACATTTCTTTCATAACAGTGATGTGTATAAGAAAGCACTTCTCATAGTTCGATGTTTTTTTAATAATGGCACCCTCTAATGCTTGGATTATCTACTGCTACTGGTATCCAACAATAACTAATATAAGGGAGCCAAAGGGTATTTGTTTGAAAGCAAGAATATGCATTTAAGAGGCAGTTGTTTGAACCTATTTGGCAACCCAAAGACTTAATTCTTTGACAGCTAAAATTTGTCTTGAAGAGTCAATTTTTTTGACACTGAAAAAATGCACCATAGTGCTCCACAAGACATGTAATATCTCATGCCTAGCGATGCAGCAGTACATGTATATAACCATAATGTGCAATTGTAGTTGCATAAATGCATTAAGAGCTGTTAAAACAGTCCTTATCTCATATTGACCCCATGGATCTTGTCACTTGTTCTAGAAATAATGGCTCTTGTATGACACCTGCCAAGATATCCTTCTGTAAAGCAAAACTACAAAAAAAAAAAAAAGTGTGCTAAGATAACAGAGACTTATTAAAATCTAATGAAACCTTTGTGAGTTCCTCTAGTTCATGATAGACCAGAAAAGAAAACCTAAAATGCTTTAAGATTAGTGGCATATAGATTAGTGGCATATAGATTTGATGTATTTTTACTTAATTTTTTATTAATATTTTAATTGATAAGTTATAATTATATAGATGTTTTTGGTAATTTTTAAAATTTTGATTTAATAATATTTTGGTTATACATTTTCCTATATTATTAGTAAGGTGATTTTTTTATGGGGCTAAACTATTTTTTTAAAAATAGGAAAGATAAAACAATGAAGCCCAACAAAACATCAAAGAGAAATAATTTGGAACAAATAACATCAAGAATACATTAAAAAAATCAACAAAGGAGTTGAAATTAGAAAAATCAAGGATAACCACTCATGGACCAAAGGAGAATAGTTGAATCAAGGTGGTTTTAAACCAATGTGCTCAAAGGAGAATTAAATAGTGACATCCTTATATCGTTGGTGCACAAATCCTTCCAAGATAATCCAACATTTTTATTCTTATTCTTGAATTAGAAGGACTCAAGGTATCATATAATGACCTCTTGATCAATGTTATATCCCTTTTATAATTAAAGAGAGTCTCCCCCATCCCTCTACAATCCTCAAAATATTTCACCCTAAAACCCTTGATTGGAACCTCTTCAATAAGAGTCTTTCATATAATATCATTAGATCCATCTATCAAGTGGCCATCCTCCTCACTATTAACCACTAACAGCCTCTTGAGAGGTTGGGAAGTCAAAGTTTATTCATTTTCCTCCGAAATGATTTCTTTCTCTTATGCTCAATTAGTCAACTATTGGATGACTAGTTTTCAGACAACAATGAAAAACAACCATGGGATTCCCAAATATTATCCATTGCACACACTTACCTAATTTAGATGAATCATAAACTTGGTAGCATCTTATCAACACCACATAAGCACATAATCTTGCAAGCAACATTCATTTCTTGGATTTGGTAGTTCTTTAAAAAATTATGTAATAAATTTTTAGTTGTATTATGTTTTGGTTTATATAATTCTATTTTTTATTATTAGTAAAAGTGATATTTTGGTTTTTCTTAAAAATTTTAGGCAGGTGGTTTTTTTGTTGTAAAATTAATACTCAACTACTAAGCAATGCATCATGCATGGCAAATCTTTACTAGGCCAACTCTCTGCCAAAATGTGGGCCTTAAAAGTGTTCCATGCATCCCAAGACTAGGGCTGGTTTATATCCCCAATGTTAAGGGATTCAATGAAAAAGTCTCATCCATCAATCAACAACAAACTGGGCTGAGGAGATTGTTGGACACGACTAAATGAAATCCAAGAATCAAACTTTTAAGCCGAGCAATCTTGATGATATGAAGATTACACATACTAGCAAAAACTCACCCTATTCCAGTCCCTATTCTAAAGTTACCAATTTGGCACAAGCAGGGAAGTAGCTGGCAAAGGTTAACAAATTTGGCTTTACTTGTGAAAATTATATTTATGCTTATACATTTTGCATGCATGTCATGGATTTGATCCTTAATGATTTCCTGGTGCAGATCAGAGGTTCCAGTGGTGGGATGGATTGCTAAAGAGGCTCCGGAAGGGAAGCTCTTGGAAGACTGGGCTAACAAATTAAGGGCCTCAGAGTGTCAGCTCGTGGATGCCAGTACTGGATTTTCTGAGATCTTTGCTGTTAAAGATGAGCCAGAACTCACCAACATTAAAAAGGCTGCCTTTTTGAGTGCATCTGTTCTGAAAAATGTTGTCTTGCCAAGACTGGAGGTTGTTATAGATGAGGAGAAGAAGGTTACCCATTCTGATCTGATGGATGATACAGAGAAGGCCATTCTTGATCCACAGAAAGCCAAAGTAAAGTTGAAGGCTGATAATGTTGATATTTACTACTCCCCTATTTTTTAGAGTTGGGGAGAGTTTGATTTAAGGCCAGGTGCTGTTAGCAATGATGATTATCTTTACTATGATGCCACTGGTGTTATCATTTGTGCAATTGGATCCAGATATAACAGTTATTGCTCAAATGTGGCAAGGACTTATTTGATAGATGCCAAAGATGTTCAGGGTAAGGCCTACAAGGTTTTGTTGAAGGCACAGGAAGCAGCAATAAGTGCACTCAAGCCGGGAAACCCTCTTAGTGCTACCTATAAGGCAGCAGTAGATGTTGTTCAAAGAGATGGCCCTGAACTTTTGCCTCACGAAATCTGCAGGAACAGGAATAGGGATTGAATTTCGGGAGTCTAGATTGAGTTTAAATGCAAGAAATGATAAATGTCTGAAAGCAGGGATGGCTTTTAATGTATCACTTGGTCCAATAGAAGAAAAAGGAGAAAGTATTGTGGAAAGAATTGATCAGATCAAGCTAACAAGCCATTGGATCATTGTTAAGAACAAATTAACAAGCACAGCTAGGATGCCACACCATTTGATCATTGTTAAAAAACTTCAAAACAGAAAATAGAAATGAAGCTGAATTTTAGATTTGAAAGCATTCGGGTCACACATCTTGATGCCACCAAAGAGAGTTACAGAGCCTGGTTTTGGCTTTCTATTTGAATAATTCTTTTACTGTAATTACAATATCAATTCCCCACAACATGAATACCAGTGAGTTGAGATGCTGTTGTTGTTTGTAGTAGTGACTAAACTCTTCTAGTTTACTACCTCCGTGTAATTTTGTTTGGTTTGTGTATATGGAAGAATGCCATGGTACTGTGATTGCAGCAGAACTGGAATGATGCAATGTAGCCATAATTTAGTACACGTTGTAAAACAAGCTGAAAATTATTTGTTGTAATGGAACTGTTGGATTTTTATTTTTGTTTTTTTCTATAAGTTGAACAACCATTGTAAGTCTTTAACATATCAAAACAGATGCTTTAATTTTGTTAAGAATAGTCCAATAAAGCTGCATAATTGTACATTCACAAAAACTTACAGTTCTTTGTAGGGGATTGCTGGGTACTCATGCGGTTCAAACCGTGTCCTGGTCCTGGTCCGGTCCTCCAGGGGATTCGGCCAGGGTCCTTCGACAAATGCCCTATGGGTTTTTCCGAGACAAACCTTGAAGATCCTACAGAGAACCCAGACAAAATTTGCTCAGAACCCAGATAGAATTTGCTCAAAACTTAGACATACATAGGCAGGGGAGTAAAGAATTTTGACAAGATCTGGGGTTTTTTTTAATTTTACCTGTTTGCTTGGATACGACCCACAGGTTGAAGAAAACGGCAGCCGACGGGATGAAGAAAATGGCAGCTAGGGCATAATATTTTCTGCAAATCCGGCAAAAACACAATACTGCAATCATCACTTCCCACCACACCCTGCATTCTTATAAGCTTCCTTCCCGCCTAAAGAAACTCCATCCGAGTCCGACGCTGTAGCAGCAAACGGGAGAGCCAACTCACAGAGCTATCAAAAAGCTGCGAAAACAGCAGTTTTGTTGGCTTTCTTCATAAATATTTCAAGTCTTATAATTTGTTGGCTTTCTTCATAAATAAGGTATAGTTTTTATTATGTTCATCCAAGCAAATTTCATTTGTACTCACAAAAAGTAAAAGAAAAACATAAAACACTAAAGGCGTGGGTGAGAAAGAATCCTCCGTATTATCATATTCAGAGATAAGCGCATAAGGGTGGGCGCGAAACTATAGTTGCCTAAAATGAAATGCTGAGAGAAGGTAAAGGTAATTACTAGAAAGAAAGAAATACTCCATCATAATATTTGTGCAGAGATAGATATTTCCCAATCGATTACAAGTTTAATATCCAAGAATTCATATCATTTATAGACCTCTATAATAATCATGCATCCGTTACCTGATAAAGTAAGACATTCTCACATTGAAGACTTGGCTAAACTAAGTTCCAAATGATAGGTAATAAATTTTAACACAAATTATTTCTAGCAACAAAGTTCATGCAAGAAAATATTTTTTACAAGAAGAAATTATGTTACAAACCAATTCACTATGTCCCATAAATGTAGCAACCATGAATATAGATGGTCCCATTGGAGGTAGAAGAACATATTTATAACTTCCATAGTACAGGATTGATGCCATTGGTGTCTGCTTCTGCGGAGCAGAGTAAGGAGGTGAATCTTAAATCGACTACAAAAATTAATATCTTGAAAATTAATGAGACTTTACCATGCATCTACATAATCATTCAGTTCCCAAGTATACGTATGCATTTTATTAATGAAATGAGTGAAGCTTCTAAAACGAGTTATCCTTTAAACTTCAAAGTCCCACAGTCATTAGAGTGACAGATTGGCTTTAGGAAAATTCACCATCAACAATTTATCATTGCAAAATTCACCACCAAATAATTCATCTTCATCACAAATTCATCTCATGGAAAATTCACCACTAGTATTTCATGCGGTGGATAACTCATTGCATATACAATTAGAAAATTTGATTTATGATAATAAAAATGAAAATATTTTTCAATATATTTTATTTATTCTAGTAAATCAATTATACAACAATATCAGTCATCTCTATTATTAATGTAGTGGAAATTATTCTTTTGCAAAAAAATCTCAAAATTTTAAAAGTATATATTAAAGATGTTAATGCAATGACAGTGAATTCTTTTACAAAAAACTCTCAAGATCTTGGAAATATATATTAAAAAATGTTAATACAACAGTGAATTGCTGATGGTAAATTTTCCACGAGATGAATTTGTCATGATGATACGGTGAATTTTCAGTAATAAATTGTTGACAGTGAATTTACCTAAAACACTAGCTATTTGATAAAAAGAATAAGAATGATGCAGATTTAGTAGAACAATTGAGGCGAGCAAGTCTCCTAGCTATCTATAATGAAGAAGCAATTAGAACACTATTATTTGGTCAACTTCAAGATTTAAACCACTTCCCATAATATCATATGCACTTGCAGCCACACACTAAAAATTGACTCCCTCTTATCTCTATCTCTCTTCTATCTCTCTTCTACCTCTATCTCTATCTCTATATCTCTATCTCTCTTCTATCTCTCTATATCTCTTTGTCTCCCTCTTTATCTCTGCATAGATCTCTATTTATCTTTCTCTCTATCTTTTTTTCTCTCTTTTCTCTTTTTGTATCTCCCTCTCCCTATCTATATCCATGTCCATTTTTATCTTTGCCTCCCCCTCACTCTCTCTCTTCCTTTCTTTCTCTTTTTCTCCCTTTTCCTCTTTATATCTTCTCTATCTTCCTTAAGTGTGCAATGGGTACACTAAAGAGGTTTGAATGGTGAATTATCATATCCTTAATCAAATGACACATGTGGTACCCTGAGCATAACTCCCTAGGGACACATGTAATCCTTGGATTGTTAGATATAGTGAGGGAGGAATAGGGAGTGTGTGTGTGTGTGTGTGTGTGTGTGAGAGAGAGAGAGAGAGATATGGGGATAGATAGAGAGGGAAGGAGAGGGAGGTAGATAAATAGAGAGGAGAAAAAAGTAAAGAGATATAGAAGAGGGAGTAATAGAGAGATAGAGGGGGGGGGGAGACAGGGATAGAAAGAGGGAGAGATAGGGATAGAAAGAAGGAGAGATAGAGATAGATATAACTTATGAAAGATAGAGGGGTTGAGAGAGAGATGGAGAGGGAGAAATAGAGATATTAAGAGGGAGACAATGAGAGGGCGATGGAGAGATAGAAAGATAATATATAAGAAGTTATATATACTAGAGAGGTAGAGAGAGGGATATGTAGAGAAGGAAAGAGTGAGAGATAACTTGTGATAAAGATAAGTAATAAAGAGATGAAGAGATAAATAGAGAGGGGGAGAGAGAGATAAAGATAAGGAGGGAGAAATGGAGTGTGTATGTGTGTGTGTGTGTGAGAGATATATATGAAGATAGAGACAAAGGGATATATTTAGGGAGAGAGGGAGAGATTCAATGGAGAGAGGATAGAGATAAAATAGAGATATAGAAAGAGGAAGTGATAGGGAGAGATAGAGATCTCAAAAGAGGGAGAGATAGAGAGATAGGTAGTGGGAAAAATGGAGAGGGAAGAGAGAGAAAGAGAGATGGAAGGAGAGAGGAAAGGGAAGAGGGAGAGAATGAGAGGAGCATTGGAAGGATAGAAAGATAGAGATAGGGAGTTATATATAAAGAGAGGTAGAGATGAGGAGATATATGTATAAAGATGGGAAGAGAAAGAGAGAGACACTCTTTCTATCTATGTCTCCCTCTCAATCTCTATGTTTCTCATTATCTCTCAATTTATCTCTTTGTATCTCTCTCATATTTCTCTTTATATTTTTCTTACATTCTCTCTTCCTCTCTCTCCCTATCTCTCTACCTTACTCCTTTATTGTCCCTATTTATCTCCCCCTCTCTCTACTTCTATATATCTTTGTCTCCTATTTCTCTTTATCTATCTCTTTATCTCTCTCCCTATGATACTTTATATCTATCTATGTCTCTCTCTCTCTCTATTTATTCCTCTATATCTCTACCTCTATCTCTATCTCTATATCTATATCTCTCTTCTATATCTCTATATCTCTTTGTCTCCCTCTTTACCTCTCCATAGATCTCTATTTATCTTTCTCTCTATCTTTTTTTCTCTCTTTTCTCTTTTTATATCTCCCTCTCCCTATCTATATCCATGTCCATTTTTATCTTTGCCTCCCCCTCACTCTCTCTCTTCCTTTCTTTCTCTTTTTCTCCCTTTTCCTCTTTATATCTTCTCTATCTTCCTTAAGTGTGCAATGGGTACACTAAAGAGGTTTGAATGGTGAATTATCATATCCTTAATCAAATGACACATGTGGTACCCTGAGCATAACTCCCTAGGGACACATGTAATCCTTGGATTGTTAGATATAGTGAGGGAGGAATAGGGAGTGTGTGTGTGTGTGTGTGTGAAAGATATATGGAGAGAGATAGAGAGGGAAGGAGAGGGAGGTAGAGAAATAGAGAGGAGAAAAAGGTAAAGAGATATAGAAGAGGGAGTAATAGAGAGATAGAGGGGGGGGGGAGACAGGGATAGAAAGAGGGAGAGATAGGGATAGAAAGAAGGAGAGATAGAGATAGATATAACTTATGAAAGATAGAGGGGTTGAGAGAGAGATGGAGAGGGAGAAATAGAGATATTAAGAGGGAGGCAATGAGAGGGCGATGGAGAGATGGAAAGATAAATATATAAGAAGTTATATATAGAGAGGTAGAGAGAGGGATATGTAGAGAAGGAAAGAGTGAGAGATAACTTGTGATAAAGATAAGTAATAAAGAGATGAAGAGATAAATAGAGAGGGGGAGAGAGAGATAAAGATAAGGAGGGAGAAATGGAGTTTGTATGTGTGTGTGTGTGAGAGAGATATATATGAAGATAGAGACAAAGGGATATATTTAGGGAGAGAGGGAGAGATTCAATGGAGAGAGGATAGAGATAAAATAGAGATATAGAAAGAGGAAGTGATAGGGAGAGATAGAGATCTCAAAAGAGGGAGAGATAGAAAGATAGGTAGTGGGAAAAATGGAGGGGGAAGAGAGAGAAAGAGAGATGGAAGGAGAGAGGAAAGGGAAGAGGGAGAGAATGAGAGAGGGAGCATTGGAAGGATAGAAAGATAGAGATAGGGAGTTATATATAAAGAGAGGTAGAGATGAGGAGATATATGTATAAAGATGGGAAGAGAAAGAGAGACACTCTTTCTATCTATGTCTCCCTCTCAATCTCTATGTTTCTCATTATCTCTCAATTTAACTCTTTGTATCTCTCTCATATTTCTCTTTATATTTTTCTTACGTTCTCTCTTCCTCTCTCTCCCTATCTCTCTACCTTACTCCTTTATTGTCCCTATTTATCTCCCCCTCTCTCTACTTCTATATATCTTTGTCTCCTATTTCTCTTTATCTATCTCTTTATCTGATCTCTCCCTATGGTACTTTATATCTATCTATGTCTCTTATATTCGCTCTCTCTCTCACACACACACTATCTCTATCTTTATCTCCCCCCTCTCTTTCCCTATTTATTCCTCTAGTATATCTCTACCTCTATCTCTATCTCTATATCTCTATCTCTCTTCTATCTCTCTATATCTCTTTGTCTCCCTCTTTATCTCTGCATAGATCTCTATTTATCTTTCTCTCTATCTTTTTTTCTCTCTTTTCTCTTTTTGTATCTCCCTCTCCCTATCTATATCCATCCATTTTTATCTTTGCCCCCCCCTCTCTCTTCCTTTCTTTCTCTTTTTCTCCCTTTTCCTCTTTATATCTTCTCTATCTTCCTTAAGTGTGCAATGGGTGCTCTAAAGAGGTTTGAAAGGTGAATTATCATATCCTTAATCAAATGACACATGTGGTACGTTGAGCATAACTCCCTAGGGACACATGTAATCCTTGGATTGTTGACATGAATTGACTAATCAAAAGTTAGTCTCCCTCTCTCTCAATAACGTTTAATTTAGATTTTAAGTTTAAAATTTATTTTATTATATAAATTAGGATAAAAATAAAATGAATAATTATAAATTAAATTATTTCTAATAACTTTTAATTATAATTTGTAATTTCATAAGCAAAAATAAATATGTAAAATAAATTTCAAAGTTAAATCATACTACAAAAGAAATGCAAAATTACAATATCCATTTAAACAAATAATTTTAAAATAATTAAAATTTAATAACATGAATAATTATAAATTAAATTATTTCTAATAACTTTTAATTGTAATTTGTAATTTCATAAATATAAGTAAATATGTAAAATAAATTTCAAAGTTAAATCATACTATAAAGGAAATGCAAAATTAAAATATCCATTTAAACAAATAATTTTAAAAAAATATTAAATAATAAACTTATAGAGAATAAATAATTAAATAATAGAATTAAAATTTAAAAAAATGTACTTAAAAAATATAATTAATATATTGCAAACAATAGTAACATTAATTTGAAAGTAAAATTTTACTTCAAATAAAATAGTAAAACTAAAAATAAACAGTATTAAAACTGTTAAAACTAAAATTTTAACTTTTATATTAAAAATCACAAGTAAGATTAAACTTTAAAAAACTAAAAAATAAAATGAAAGGTAAAAAATCAATTTCTAATTTAAATATAGATAATTTTGATTTGATTTGATTTAATTTTAATAAATTTTATGTGATTTAATTTAAAATGTATATTAAAAAAATTTAAATATAAATATTTAATATAAATATAAATTTACTAAAACCTACAATAAAAAAACTCTAATAACTACTCAAATATTTTTTTAACTTTAAAAATTATTAAGAATAAATTAAACTAAAAGAAATAACACAGAGCATTGATAATTGAAATAGGCACGTGGCATATTCTCTTTATCACGAAATGCCAAATAAATAAATAAAAATGACAAAAGAAAAAAAATAGTGAGAGACAATGTAAAATAAAAAATAAAACTTAAATATATTTCATTTCTATTGTCTTAATTTGAGACAATGTAAAATAAAAAATAAAACTTAAATATATTTAATTTCTATTGTCTTAATTTGAGACAATGTAAAATAAAAAATAAAACTTAAATATATTTAATTTCTATTGTCTTAATTTGAGACAATGTAAAATAAAAAAAAAACTTAAATATATTTAATTTCTATTGTCTTAAGTTAAGACAAAATAAATAAATAAATATAACTTAAATATATTTAAGACAAAATTAGTATTTTGTCTTAAATTATGTCTTAAAAAGCCCCTCAATGTAGTAGTGTTGTC
This sequence comes from Sequoia sempervirens, assembly GCA_007258455.2. NCBI lineage: Eukaryota > Viridiplantae > Streptophyta > Pinopsida > Cupressales > Cupressaceae > Sequoia > Sequoia sempervirens. The sequence goes on along the minus strand of VDFB02243102.1, from coordinate 17,191 downwards.
ACATTGGGGGAGTGGCATCACATTGATGTTGAATGGTGACCCTTTCCCAATTCCTTCGATGAGATGAGTGTTTAACTAAACTCATTTTTTGAAAAACTAAGCTAAATGTGATAAAAGGATGCTATGGATGGATGAAAAGATGAAAAATATTGAAAATGGTGCAACTATGAATAGAGATATTATTCAAATGGGTAGCATTACTTTACTTTGAAAAGGTGGATCCATTTCTCTCCAAATGGTGAAGTATTTAGAGGAGAGCAAATGAAGAATCAAGGGTTGAGATCGATTTGATAAATCAATGGTCAAGGGTGAGGGCATGGATCAAGGATTCTCATCAATGGATGAGAATCAAAGATCACATGTATCAAAGAAAGCATCAATGGATGAGAGTGATTCAAACAAACACACATTGTAGAAACTTTGAAATTTTCTTACAAAGTTTTTTTGAAAATAATCAAATTCCCTTTTTGGAGCCAAATAGGAGAATATTCCTTTGGAATATTCCCTATACAAGTGAATGGGTGGTGGAAAATTAGAAATTACTAATTAAAACTAATTTTTAATTGTGCAAGATGAGGAATAATTGGATACCCATTAAATAATTAACTTATTTAATGAAAAGGGGTTCAAAATGACATTTAATTCAATAATTTAGGATTATTCAATTAAATGAGAAGACATTAGGGGGTTTAGATTAAATAATTTGAAAATTATTCAATTAAGTAGGATGAGAGGTGAAGATGAAAGAGGGTGAACTGGCCTAATTAAGTCAATTAGATTAATAGATGAAAATAATGCCTTTAATTAAATAACTAGGCTTATTTAATCAAATAGGAAAAAAAGAGGATGAATTTTAGGAAAAAACAATGTTAGTGACTAGATTCAAGTGTGCAATACCATTCAGGACAATTTTAAGTGTCTACAATTTACATGTCTTAAATTTATATAGGTCCTCAAAATATTTCTATAAGTCTTAGTTGACATTAGATATTATCTAATCTTATTTCATTTACTTCATGTGTCCTAGGTAATTTAATTTTAGTTGTCTTATGTCATAGGATTAAGAAACTTGTCATGATCTTGTATATTCCTATGTATCACCTTGGACATATAACCAAGGGGGCTCATTTTTTATTCAATTCATTATAATGGGTATGTGGCTAACGAATTGTTTTTTACCCAAAATTGATGAAACGAAAAGGGTTTTTGAATGAGATTCTCAGCTTTCCAACAATATAAATTATGCTTTACTTTTAATTTAATAAGTAATTATTATTCATTTTCTATTCAAATTATGACTAAAGTCCTGATTGATAGACTGATTGACAAACATCTATAGCTTTCAAACGGTATGACATTTTTTGAATCCAAAATATGTGTCACATTCTATGATTTGCATATTATACACTTACAAAAAGAAAAAATGAATTTCATGAGGTTTTGACCAAGTTAAGGTGGTCAGACATACAAGTTTTTTATATTTTTTAAAAGTTGTAATAAAAAATTCATAATTAATTATTTACTTGGAAAACAATTACAAAAAAATATGCATCACATCGAAACATGAGTCCTCTACTTATATTTAAAATATTATAAAAAATATTATCATTTTATTATGGTTAGGGTGGTCAGGACAAACACGTCTTATTTTTTCCCTAAAATTTAAGTACTACGCATTAAAATTTCAAATTTTCACCAAATAGATTTCTTTTTTTTAAAACCTAGTAGTTTATAAACTATATTCAATTTGCTACAGATTCTATTCTTACATATTTTTGAAATAATATAGATAACTTATTCAAAAGTTTATGTCAAGTTTCCTAACTCTGATTTTTTTGATTTTTTTGCCACTTAAGGGTCTATTTTTTCCATGATGATCTTGCACATACCCTAATCCATCATTTCCATCCTTTAACAAAATATTATTATTCTTCGAGAAGTGATATTTTGTGTGCTTTCATAGAAGTTCCTATATCCAAGGTGGCTATGATCATTAGAAAAATCTTACATTGTAGTCTAAAATTATATCACAACAAGTGTACATGGGGAAATATTTTTGGAAGATAAACCCCAAACTCCACAACATAAAGAAAGGTTACTATTAAAAATAGAGGTTACAATATAATAACCTTCCACATTAGATGGTTTTCCTTAGTCAGTTCCATGAGACATTCAGAAACCTTCATGACATCAATCTCCTAAGATGAGACCAATTGTATTTCACTAAGTTTTTGCAAGTGCAAGAAGCAAATTAAGTGAGGGTGAATCAATCATCTCTTTGACCCTTTTCTTGAAACTATCAATTAGGCTCTTGGTGTTCATGTCATTCCTCATTTCTCCTTTATCTTGGAGTAGAACAAGAGCCACCAATGCACTCAGTACTTCACTTGAAATTTTAGTGCATTCATCAATGATTTCCTTAAGCTTTTGTAGACTTTGTTTAGCAATTTATATTTTCCACTCCACCCCTTTAACCAATGACTGGTAACGAGCATCTAAAGCACTAGGTATAACCTAGTCTACAACCAACTTTTCAATGTCTGAATTTAACATTAATTTTAATTCAACTCAACAATTATTCTATAGCCTCTCTTCCTTTTTAGTTTTAGTGATGTCTTCTCCTAAGGTTATTTCCAAAGCATTCATTTCTTGGAAGCATTTTATGGATTTAGTAATAACAAGGCTTCCCTTCATAACCAAAGACTCAATCCAATCATCCATGAACCTACTTAGGCTTTGAAAACTTTTGATTTTAGTTAAGGCCTCCTTTCCAACCACAATGAGTGATTCTACAAAAGAATCAACCTCAGAGAGAGGTCGAGGAACAATCTCAAAAATAAACTTTAGGCATTTGGTCAAGTTTTGAGCCTGGGCTTTCAGCTCATTTTTAGTTTCTTTATCTTTCTTCGATCTCTCAACCATTCTACATGCAGATACCTAAAAAATATGGACATCTCCATCTCTAGTAGGAGGACTGAGGTCTACTCTATTCACTTAGAAGTCACTTGCAACTACTTGAGAAACATCCCTTTGTACTAAAGGGTGTTCAATTTCTATATGGAGCCTACCAAACTCTGTATCATCTATTAGCCTAGCAGTAGTCTTTAGCTTCTTAGGTTTTGGAGTTGAAGTTCTTTGTAATAACTAACCCACAATATCCTATTTAGGTAAGCCAGGTTGTATAGATTTTATTTTCCATGACAATGAATCCTCCAACTAGGTTGGAGTTACTCAAACCTTGGTTTCCTTGAAGCCCAGAGACTCAAATAACATCCTAGTGGCTAGGGGAGTATCCTCTATGATTGTTTGTGACCTCTGAGATGTGCCTACCTCTCCGATGGGTGATTCATCTTGGGAGGGAGAGGAATGAATATTCAGGGTTTCTAGATCTTCCTCTTCTTCTTCTCCTTCATTTTCCTTTTCCAAAGTAGGTAGGCTGGAAATATCTTCTTGACATGTCTATGAGTACACATTCTTGTCAAGTGGTTCTTTATCACCACCTCCTTGGGATCTAGATGGTAAGGATTGAGAAACACTGCTAACTAATTTCTCACTAGTAGAGGCTTGAGAAGTACCTTCAACAGGTTGTGCATCTTTAGACCTAGTATGAGGACATGATTTCTTATTTTTCTTCTTTGTTACCCATACTTGTATTCTAGCCAAAGCATCCGTACTTTTTTCTTCAATGGCTTCCTTCTCTTTAAAGTTACAATCCATAGCAGGGATAGGATGGCTTTCTATCAATTCAGTATACACTTGATCTAATATGTTAGACCCATCTTCCATAATGCTTTGTAAATCCCACTTCAAATCATAAATGATTATCTGTTCTACTGACACTCTCATCCAGCTCCTTCTCAACTCATATTCAACGAAACAGTCCGCCCAATAATCTTCAAGCCTAGATTGATGGTGAAAACTAGGGCTCAATTTCAAGTTATTTTTAATATAATCCTTTAAATTGAAGGGGAACCACTCATCATATGAAGACATGTTATTCCTGGATAGTTCCTTCTCAATATTCAGGGAATCTAACATTGATTGAAAACTTTATCCACCAAAACCAAAAGGGAAATAGATTGTCAATCTTTTCTTGTCCTGGCATAATATGTTAACATCAGCCAATTTCCTACTTACCTCAATAATCACCCACTTGTCTTCAGGATACTCAGGAAATTTTATAGGAAATCCAGCATATCCACCAACCCTAATGTATGAGAATCTCTAGAATTAAATGTAATGGCTACCATAAAAATAAACAAAATGCATGGATTCAAGTGATAGCCACATTGCAGGATGTCCTTGTATTTCTCTAACTATTCTCATGGAGAAAGCATCCATCACTCTTCTAAAACTAGAATTGAATGAAATGGCTACCATAAAAATAAACAAAATGCATGGATTCAGGTGATAGGCACATTGCAGGATGTCCTTGTATTTCTCTAACTATTCTCATGGAGAAAGCTCTTTTGTAGCTAGAATTTATCATGATAATCATAAATTGGTACTTTTTCTAGAGGCACATCACTTAGCCTTAATTTGGGCCATGGTCTAGTGCTGGCAAGGGAATATATCAAGTACAAAGACATGTAGAAAAATATATTAAGAGTGAAGAATTCCATTAACTCATGCAAATGATCACTAATAATATTGACCCAGTCTAGGAATTGTTCTCCACTCAAAAAAATGTGGATGAAAAAAGACATCCATTCTTCAAATCCATGAACATTTTCATTCCCCCTTACCATATGTAACAACACCACAATGTCAGCAACCTCTTCTACAAAATTATTTTTGTTCAAGTTACGAGGCAATTAGGATTTACCCTTTTTTGGTTTGTACAACCAATTCTTCGCTATCACATTGCTATAAATCCATTTCTTTACAGTGAATTCAATTTGGGAATGCATCATGTTCATTGGTAAATACTCTTCTCTCTCTAGAAGCTTTAGGAAAGACATAAAGTTGGACCTCAGAACCTTCAAAACCAATCTATTGTCTTTGGTTCAAACCTCCTGTTTCTATGAATTATAATCCCTTATGCATTCTTGAATAAGTTCAGGGAATTGTAGGTCTGTGGCAAATACAACAGCTTCAACTAACCCACTATCTATTACTCGTTCCATGATGGGTGAAGGATTGGGTTTCTTGAATTTACTTCACAATTCATCTAGATTAACATGCCATAAACAAGTATCACCAATTTTTGGACCCTCATATGTTAAAACCTAGATACATATTCACAACTCACATATCTAACCTTTGCCATGAATTACAAATAACAGTTTCTAACAATTGATGTTTTCTACAAGGCAAGTAGAAATAATCTAGAGAATACACCAAAACAAGCGAAGGGCAGGTGCATGAAATTGGGCTACAATTTTGTGGCCAATTTCAAAAAAAACATTAAAAACTCATAACGTGAGTGCATTTTAACATGATCGTATTATGGAAATTTAAAAGAAAAAAAAGTGAAAGTGATTCATTTTATGTCGACTGTTCTTCTACTTCGCCCATGGCCAAAAACCCTCATTTTCACGCTCGCGTTCTAAGAGGAGGGATTGAGAAAAAATCTTCAACAACGGTTGCTATTTCTTTGCAAGGATGGACCCATGATGATGAAGAGCTGGGAGAGGTAAGTATTGTTTGCTATTTGTTTTGAATTTCTTAGTTTAAGGTTCATTTTAATAGTTTAAGATTATATTTGATATATAAATTTTTGAATTTGTAGGAGATGCAAATGAACCTGAAAACCATAAAATCCTCAACAAGAAGAGCAACGAAATCCTAAACAAGAAAATCAACCTCAACAATAACCTCCTCAACCAATCCCTCAACACCCTTCTGGCACTCAACAAAATTTAATGAGCGAGATTGAGAGAAACAAAAAAAAATTAAGGATTTTATTAGTAGGTTGAGTGATCCAAATGGTTCAACCGTAGAAAGAATGACCCTCGCAAATTCATTGAAAGATATGTTAAAAAATGTGGATTCAATTAGAAAACAAATAACTGGATGGCAAGATAGGAGGCAGGTGGCTAGGCAATAATATGCAGATAAACTATCATATAAACAAGTAAAGGATTTAAAAATTACAAAAGGTGATTTGTGTTCTTTATTCAATGACCCATGCATAAATCAAAATCTTACCCTCAATGTGAAGAGGTTTCCTATTCATTGGTGTCACCACCAAGAGATTAGGAACTATTTTTATGATAGGTGGTACGTGTTCTTTGATGACCGACCATGCAACAATTGTGAAGTCCCCCATTAGTTTCTTAGGAAACTACATAGTGAGTTCATATTAAACAAAATCCCAAATTATTTTGATATGAGGGACTTCCAAGGGAGAGGTGGGGGGTCGACTCAGGATAGGCACAGTGCATAGCCAGATCCTGTGCAGTAAGGGAGATAAGCTCTCACTAGGCCGACGCGTGAGCACGTTGTTATTCCTTCCATCGCGAAGGAGAGTGCCAACATAGAGACATTGCAGGTGATCAACACTTTGACCTAGAGTCTCAACCATCATACTAGCCCTATTCTACAATGCCATGCAAGGGAGTCTTCTAGTGGTGGCCTTTGAACCCATGTGTGTCAATCTTGTAGGGTGACTTGTTCATATAACCCCACTGACACTTAGGAGGCTACTAAAGAGGATCCATATGCAGCTACGAAGATGGAGAGGGTGGCTGAAATTTTGCACATGATGTGTATGGAATTGATACTCGGGTAAAAGTTAGCATGTTCATTGAATTTAATTTATTAAATTTAAACTTTGAAATGCAAGATTAACTAATTTAGTTTTATGATTTTATTAAAATTGCAAGGTCACAGTGTTGAGACTGGATACACTGGCCCTCCACCTACTTATTTATGCAATACACCTATCGGCAGGGTATGTAACTAGTAAACAATTATAAATTTATTACATGTTAATAGAATTGTTTTACAAATGGTATTTTAATATGTGATTTTGGATGTTGAATAGGGTAATATTGGAGGTTTCGAGGGAATACCTCCCAGTGCCAGTGGATTTACTCAAACCTTCATGCAAGTAATAGAATAAAGAGTTTAATTAATGAATTGTACTTAATATATTTGTGTAGTTTATATTCATCTCGTTGGTTATGTTGCATTGCACATCATTCAAACTCAAAGCATTACTTCACATTCCATAACTAATAACTAGATGTTGATAGATGACAAAATTTCAACTTCAATATATAATTGTTTAGAAATTCAACATAAGCAACTTGATGCAATTTCTTAACATGGAGGCATGTGCTTGCAAAGGTGCACCAGCACGACAAACTATGGATGCTTGGAAAAAATCAATGAAACCATAATAGTAAGCAATAGCATAGACAAGGCAGTTAGTAGTTTCAAAAAATGCCTCAAAGAAATACAGTCTCATGGCAAGATGGAATCCATTCCATCACCATGAGACCACATTTCTTCAAAATGCTCACCACCTTTTCTATGATACCATATTTTTCATATATGTGCACTAAAGAATTTTATAAAACTACTCGTGCTTCCTCCTTTCGAACAAGATATGGATAGGGAAAATAGTAAGCATGATAATTAGAAATATATAGTTTAATAAGTACTCAAAATTTTGTTCATTAGATCTCATACACAATAAGTCATGACGTGGATCACTATTGTAACTTTTTTTTGATTTAATAATGTTTTGTTTTATTTTTAGATGTTGGTTGTGGAAACACCTCCAAATGTTATGAGGGAAATGGATATTGGTGTTTCATCCACTATACAATCCTCGATGGCTCTGATAGGGTAGGTATGAGGCAAATTACTAAATTTCAATTTACATTCATTGTTATAGATGTTAGTTTGAGTGAAAAATCAAACTGAATTATTGATTCATAGTCTAATTTCTATTTGGATGGTTTATATAGGGCTTGAGCATGCCTCGGCCTGCAAATATTTCCCTCATGAAGAGTGATCGTGAGATGGCCGTAAGTGATTTTTTTAAAATATATCATATTTTATAATGTAATTTCTATATATTGATGTCTTTACTTCTTAAATTGTAAAAGTTAAAACTTCACCAAGGGCTTAACGCTAGTAGGAGTAGTAGGAGCATTCCTCAAGTGTAGTAGAAATGAGTGACAGACCTATCTGCATCTAATCGACCAACAAAGGGCTAGAGTTTATTTCGAGAGCCTAGAGAGTAATGAATTTTGATTCTAGAGCCCTTTGTTATATGCCTACATGGTAGTTTTGTACATATTTTGTATTGGATATATTTGACATTGTATGCTTATATGGCTATTTTGTACCTATATTTTATACCTATATCAACATATATTGATGTATGTGTACATGGCTATTTAGTTAATATAAATCATTTTTATCGATGGTGTCCATATTTTCATGTTATAAATTCATGGTTCAATAGATATGAGTTACGTGTATTCAAGTGTATACTTTACAAAGTACCAATATTCATTGTGACTTACGTGTGTTCCAATGTATACTTTGTGACTTCACTTTTTCATGTGTATACCTTGTATTCATGCATATACTTTGTATTAAGTTGTGTATACCATGTATTCATGTGTATACTTCAAGGAATATGTGTTTGTGACTACATGTTCTTCCCTTATTCACATGTACATTCTTGACTTATTCACGTGTATACTTATTAATTGGTTAGCCATAGCATTGATCATTGATGTCCTTCATGGTTTGTCTTGAATAAATTAATTGATTTATGCTAAACAAATTTATCTAAAAGAAAAAAAAAATGTTTTCAATTGGTATTCTATAAAATGATTGATAAAAAGATTCCAATATATTTAATCCTTTGATTGGAACAACTCAATTAAGCAAAGGATATGTATAATACTTTTCCTTTTAGATTAGCAATGCATGGAAGTTTCAAAATGTATCCTTGATATTACAAAAAGATGTGTTTATACACTTCAATTGTGCACTCACCCTTTGGTTCTTTGAAAGAAAAATCTACATATGCCATTGTTACACTGCACAGGTAAACCAAATTTTGTATTGTGGAGTTATATTAAGCTACCACTCTCAAGACCAATGTAACAATGATACAAAATAATGTTTGAGACTACAAGAAGACATCAAAATGGCTAGTGTACTAAAAAAATTCTTATGATTTATTAAGAACACTGATAACTCTACTCAGTTGGCTTATTTTTTCAAAATCATACAAATTGAACCCTAGCATAAATAGACTTTATATATCAAGCTACCACAATTCAAGTTTCAATGATGAATATTTATGATGCATGTTTTAAATGAAAATCAAGTTTATGGTGGTTTTGTTTTTTATATGATGTTATGTGATATTCTAATCCTAATGCATGCTTCTACGGTGCATATATATATATATATATATTTTACATGATTTTTGTACCAATGAACCCAAAATGAACCGAAACCCCCTCCAAAAAAATTTGGCCTAACCGGTGAACCGAACGCCCGAACCTGAACCCAAACCTCAAAACCTATTCGAACACTCTTCATTTTTCCTGCACAAACTTAATTGACCACCAAATTATGCTTCCTCTTCACTTTACCCACTTTTACTCCCTCAAACATCTCTTTTTCATTCAAAACCCCTGTTTTCCCAACTAGGGCATCATGCTATAGCATAATTTTGATCCCCTCCTGTCCTTGAAAACCTTTTGAACACATCAAACTCCACAACCTCACCCTATTTCCAACCTATTCTAACTTATTTTCAAGCAATTTCTTCTTTTCACCTCTTCTAGGCTTGCTTTTAAGGGGCCTCAATTTTGAATTTTGAATAGGGGTAGCATTAGTAAACTCTTCCAATGCCTTTACCAATGCTATTTTCTTATTCATACTCCCTATCCTACTTATATCAGGCCCATATCACCGATGCACAACCTGAACAATAGATGGAATGGCCTATTTCAACATATTACACTCGAACCCTTAAGGGATCGATCCAGTTGAACGTAGCTCAAAGCGATTCCATGTGTTTGGGTGTGAAAGAGGACCATTCCTAGTGTAAAAATTCCTATTTGGATGTGTTGGAATGGTTTTTTTGGTCACACAAGTTGTAGAACAAATGTTACACCACTTTGCAACTTTCCACTGCTTCCATTTGACACTTTTTCTATCAACTAAAAATTGGACACCATAGGAAAACCACTCTATGATAACAAAAACTGAGAGAGGTTATTGTAGAGGGTCCCAACACAATCCCATAGGATCAGACAAGAATATTCTAAGCATCACTATAACCGAGTAACAACATGCTGAATTTTGTAGCCATTTTGCACTTTGGACCCTTAAGGGATCGATTCGGTTGAACTTAGCTCAAAGTGATTCCTTGTGTTTGTGTACAAAAGAAGACCATGAATAGCATAAAAATACCTATTCATACACATTAGAATAGTTTGTTTGGTCACACGAGTTGCAGAACGAAAGTTGCACCACTTTGCAACTTTCCATTGCTTTCATTTGACACTTTTTCCATCAATTGGAAACAAGACACCATAGGAAAACCATACCGAGAGAAAAAAAAAAAGAGAGGTTATTGTAGAAGGGCCCAACACAATCCCATAGGATTAAATGAAAATTTTCTAAGCATCACAGTATCTGAGTAACAACATGCTAAAGCTTGTAGCCATTTTGCACTTTGGACCCTTAAGGGATCAATCTGGTTGAACGTAGCTTAGAGCGATTCCGCATGTTTAGGTAAAAAAAGGGACCATGCCTAGTGTAAAAATACTTATTTGGATGCATTGGAACAAACTGTTTCGTCACACGAGTTGCAAAACGAAAATTTCACTACTTTGCAGCTTTCCACTGCTTCCATTTGACAGTTTTTCCATCAACTGAAAACTGGACACCACAGGAAAACCACTCTGAGATAACAAAAACCAAGAGAGGTTATTGTAGAGAGGCACAACATGATCCCATAGAATTAGATGAGAAATTCTTAAGTATGACGGTATATGAGTAACAACATGCTAAAGTTTGCAGTCATTTTGCACTTTCGACCCTTAAGGGACCGATCTAGTTGAACGTAGCTCAGAGTGATTCTGTGTGTTTGGGTGTAAATGAGGACCATTCCTAGCATAAAAATACCTATTTATATGTGTTGGAATAATTCTTTTGGTTACACGAGTTGTAGAACAAAAGCTACACCACTTTGCAACTTTCCATTACTTCCATTTGACACTTTTTCCATCAACTAAAAACTTGACACCACATGGAAACCACTTCGAGAAAACAAAAACCAAAAGAGGTTATTGTATAGGATCCCAACATGATCCCATATTATTAGATGAGAAGTTTCTAAGCATCAGATTATCCAAGTAACAATATGCTGAAGTTTGCAACCATTTTGCAGTTTGGACCCTTAAGGGATCAATCTAGTTAAACGTAGCCCAGAGTGATTTTGTGTGTTTGGGTGTGAAAGAGGACGATGCCTAGTATAAACATACCTATTTGGATGTGTTGGAATAATTTTTTTGGTCACACGAGTTGCAGAACGAAATTTGCACCACTTTGCAACTTTCCATTACTTATATTTGATAGTTTTTCCATCAATTGAAAACTGGACACCACAAGAAAACCACTCTGAGATAATAAAAATAGAGAGAGTTTATTTTTAGAGGGGCCCAACATGATCCTATAGGATCATATGAGAAGTTTCTAAGTATCACAATATTTGAGTAGTTGCATGCTGAAGTTTGTAGCCATTTTGCACTTTGAACCCTTAAGGGATCAATCCGGTTGAATGTAGCTCAGAGTGATTTCGAGTGTTTGGGTGCAAAAGAGGACCATTTATAGCATAAAAATACCTATTTAGACATGTTGGAATAGTCTGTTTGGTCACACGAGTTGCAAAACGAAAGTTGCACCACTTTGCAACTTTCCACTACTTACATTTGACACTTTTTCCATCAACTTGAAAATTGGAAACCACGAGAAAACAACTCTAAGATAAAAAAAAATTGAGAGAGGTTATTGTATATGGCCCAATCAAAATCCCATAGGTTTAGACAAATATTTTTTAAGAACCATGGTATCTGAGTATTACCCCCTCAATGATTGCTACCCTTTTGCACTTTGGGATTTGATATTTCATTGAATTGTATGGTTTTGTACAGGGTGATTATGCTATGTTTTCGATGGAACTTTGTGGGAAAAAGACTTAAATCTATTTTAGTTTTGGTTTGGTTGGATTTCAAGTTATTTTTTGCATTTTAGAAGCCAATTACTGAGGGTCAGTTTGTATACGCTTTTTTAAGGGTTTTGAGTGCATTAAAATGTCATATTAAGTATTTCACCCACTGTATGCTTCTATAACTCAATGGAAAGGCTTAGTTATGGTTATAAAACATGTGTGCATAGTTTTGTACATAAAGGAGGTGAATAGAGGATTTTTAGGTGATGCCCTAGATGTCAAATGGTGTATTTTTTAGTGGAAAATGGTGGTTTACTGCTATGGTTTGAAGAAATATTTGGGGGCAGCGATATCTCTTGAAATTTTAAGCTTGTGTAGACCTTTTTGAATGTGTTTTAGTCTTTGGTTGGTTGTGGGAAGTTTAGAGTATGGCTTTTCAACAAACCCTTGCCTAACTTATAGTCTCCAAATCTCATCAAATGGGCTTATCTTTTAGAGGTCATCCAATGGCCAACCAAACATCAATCAAGCTTTAACATAGACCCTAAGACAAATTCTCAAGAGATCATACCATGTTTCTTTGTACCATCACTAAGATCCAATAGACCACCTTGCATAAAAGATACTAAATTAGCCCTATTTACAAAGAGGCGACCTTTTAAATACTAGATCTTCATTCAAACTCCTAAAACAACAGTATGTTGTGTCAAAACCTCCAATTCCATGATTTTTTTCCTGGTCCAAGACCTCTACACCCCTAATACACCAAACCCTCTATTTCATGCAAAATACTTTGGGTTTTAATGAAACTCCTATCTCCCGCACTTTCCATACCCAAACAAAGCACCAAACATACTTACTAGACCCTACACATCATGAAGAATACATTACATGGATAGTCCTTCCCACATTTTTTCAAAACACCACTTGAAACCCTCATTTTCATCATGAAAATACCCTGTTGCAGCCCTAGAACATCATCCCAAACACCCAACCTTGACTCCACAACATTATAATCAAGTTAGGCATGTATTTTACAAGTTAGAGGACCCATTCCACAAGTTACAGTAGGCACAAAAATTGGAATGGGTCAAATTATATCAAATGCATTTTTCCCAAGTCATACTCTCTCAAGGTTAACAATCTCAATCTTGAACTAATAGTGATTACTAAGAAAGGTAATTCCACCAACTCTATCAAACAATTTACCATAGGAACAATAAAGCAATGAATTTGAAAGGAAATCAATGAAAACCAAGTTCTCTAAATGGTATATAAAACTCTTAGACCTCATTCTTACACATTTACAACCAAATTCAAAGATTTTCCTTCAAAAGGCTACAAATTCAAATATTGACAATTTTGTAGCAAGAATGCATTTTTTTGCACATTTGACCACCGAGACTCAAAAACTCACCCTAATACATGTTAAATGGTCTTGATTGACCTTATTTAGCATAAATAAACACAAAATATCTTAATCTAATCTATTGACCACCTATCAACCTTCAAAAAGTGAAATTTTGCAACTAGGAGACTAGGTGCTCCTGCACCAAAATTACATTGTGTCCAAGCCTTCAAGAGGCTTTAAATATAGCCTTTACAAATGATTCTACATATTTACATTCATGAATAACTGTTGAGCTTGTAACTAACATGACTTATTACATTATAAATCAAGTGACCGTGTAATATGACCAAGTATTCAATTGACAATTTACTCAAAACACAATTTACTAACTTCAAATAATTCCATGAACCAAATTTTCTCAATAACCTTGGTGCCCCTACATCAAATTTCAATATTTCAATAAATGTCATTACAAGTACAAATCTCATTACAATGCCTTAGGTACTATGTTCTCACAGATATTTTACAATGTCACTCATACATTTGAAATTTTCTTCTAATGTCTACATCATAGGTTCTCATTTAGAGGTTAACTTCAAATGAGTAACTTGAGATTCCCTCACAAAACTTCAAACGCTCTTTTATAATGGCTTCAAATTAGAATTGAAATTTTTCAAGATCATCAAAATAAGGATGTTGCATTGCTTTTTTGGTTGAGATTCTCTTCGATGGCTTAAAAATCAACATTTTATGCAAGGAGAGACCAATGAAGTTTTACTAGTTTAGTTACAGATGTACGCAAAGTAAAAGAATAAAAAGAAACAATTCATCCAAAATGGAAATGAAATGAAAATAGATGGAAGACACTTGTAACAGATAGGCATGACAGTCTCTCAAATTAGTCACTCCTAGTCATACATCTTCAAAGAAAATTCCAAGATACCTATTACACACAACACCTCTCATGAATCTAGAATATCTTGAAATTTGAGATGCTCCTATAATGTCTACATCATAGGTGCTCATGATAAGGTTAACTTCAAATGAATAACTTGAAATTTCCTCACCAAGCTTCGCACGCACTTTTGTAATGGCCAAAAATCATAATTGAGATTTGTCAAGATCATCAAAATAGGGATGTTGCACTGCTTTTATTCCTGAGATTCTCTTGGATGGCTCATAAATCTAAATGTTATGCAAGGGGACACCAATCAATGTTTACCAGGTTAATTACAGATATGAAAAGTAAAATAAGATGATAGCATTGGCATCAAATAAATTAACATGGATACAAGTATAAAGTAATAAGAACCATTGTGCATATACTTACAAATTAATCCAATGAACCATCTGAATCTACTCTACTCTTTATTGTGTCGAGTATTGCCTCATGGTCAAACTCACGGACCTTCCACAAGGTCTTGTTCAAAGGTGATATGTGTGAAGTGGGCTAAGATAACTTTTCAACCATTTGTCAACCCACTCCCCTGACTCATAATCATTCTAGGCTTGCATTGTACATGAAGAACAAAAGTATGCCATCTTATGTGTATTGATACTCCATGAACTTGCATTTGATCGAAGGAAAGAGTGTAGCTCACTCGATCCTATTACTGTACAACAATCCTCATATGGTGCAATGTTAGTATCATCCATCAACCAAAAAAATCTATGAACTGAAGATGTACCTTCATTACCTAGACCCATCGAAGCATTACACCACTCGACAATTGAACTTGCATCTATCAACTTTGCACTATCTTTATACTTTAACTCTTCTCATGTACTAATGCTCTTTTCACGCATGCTCTTGCACCATCATGCTCCCCCTTTCCATTCCTAGCCTTAGAAAAGTTCCACATATGTTGAACACCTATAGTGAGATGCATCCTACACAACTAGTAGAACATGTGTGCATTCTTGAACTATGTACACAGTTATCCAACCATATTATATTCTGACTTTATGCTATGTCCCTCTGAGCCAAATCACTATAAAACATCTAGAAGCAACCTTGCATGAACTCTGGATAATGTGTGTGATCATCACTCATATATAAAGTGATACTCCCTCAATACCTTCCTTTGGTCCTCTATACTATCAACTGCATGAATGAATGCTATGTGCACAAATATTGAAACTTGTGTGGAGTTGTAATACTATGACTACACCTCACACTGTGGCTGTAGAGTGTAGTTCTCTACAAATTCAACCATTGATACTATGCTGCCAACTGGAAAGGTTTTCTTGCATAGCTTGAATTGCATGTCCAACCATCGGGCACTATGGGTATGCCTTGCATACTCATACAATAGATTCTCATGAAACATGGACATAAACTAATACCCCGGAATCTTCTCAATAACCAAATCACACCTTTTTTCTTGAGACCCATCTTTTGTAGTGTATGCCACTATTTTATACTTCCCAAAATATACTAGTTTATGTATCACCTCACATGTGATTTCCATATGTTGACATACTCGCATTCGTTGCAAGCCACCACAACACTCGCATGAACCATCCAAGCATGTTGTCCTATAGAATATTTGGCCATCCTCTATTTGACATAAAAAATTTGATAAGAACTCTCTTGAAGATTTTGGTGGGGCTTCTACGCCACAATCCTGCAAAACATCATTAGTATGCATACATTCTTCATCAAATCCGAATAATGATGTAACCTCAACTTTAGATGTGGTGGATGGTGTCCAACGATACTCACTTATGGTAGATGGTGTCCCTCCATATTCACTTGTGCTTAATGGTGTCCCTTCGTATTCACTTATGGTAGAGGGTGTGTCTCCAACTACGGTATCTACATCTCTCCTAGCATGAATCTTTCACATTTGTTCCCTTTGTGCTTCCAATTTCTTTTCTCTTTTTGATGGTTGAGGTTCCTCTTCAATTGGCTTGTTTTCATCAATCATTTCCAATTTCTTCTTTTCACGATATGTCGCCACCCTTTCTCTCTCCTATTCTTTGAAGGTTTCATACTCTTCATCTGTTAGATCTTTCTTCCTTGTTCATTTATTTGTCATGGAAGATAATTTTACCTGTAGCATGGTAATGAGATGAATATTAGTTCCTCAAAAATCTATCCATTAAAATAAATGAAATATATATGTCATTCAAGGCTTCATAAATAGACAACATAGGTGATGAGGTAGCTAAATACTGATGAGGTAATTTAGAAATAGATGGAAAACATGGAACAAGTCTTGGGGAACCTGTTGGAGTCTTTTAAAGGCATTAGGGGTGTTGGGGTGTGCCTTGACAAGTTGAAAGCTTCCTTGTACAGGCCTAATGGAGCCTTGTTTATGGCTTGTAAATCAATCTTTTGATACTTTTTTTGGGGTGTTTGATCTTGTGATTTTGGGAACTTTTGGAGGATGGTGTTAGGAGTCTAAAACCATGTTTCATTGTTTGGTTAATTCCCTTAATCAGTCTTTATTTTGATTTTCCTATTGGTGAATGTTGCAAAGTTGCATGGGCTTATGTAGGAGTGATGGAAGAATGGATGTTTTTGGGTGAAAGGTCTATTTGTTTGGTCATGTTGTGTTGTTTGAAGAGTGTTTAAATAATCCCTAAGTCCTATTCAGATGTCTGGTTGTGTGAGTCAAATTGAGTGGTCAAGTTGCATTGTTGAGAGGAATAGTGAAGTTGGTGTGTGCATATAG
>VDFB02243101.1:0-12503 GCA_007258455.2 Sequoia sempervirens | reverse complement strand
AGTGATTCGATGCATTTGGGTGTGAAAGAGGACCATGCCTAGTGTAAATATACCCAATTATATGCATTGGAATAGTTAGTTTGGTCACACGAGTTGTAGAATGAAAGTTGCACCACTTTGCAACTTTTTACTACTTGCATTTGACAACTTTTTCCCCAAGAGAAATATTAACGCCATAGGAAAAAGGCCTTTGAGATAGAGAAAATTGAGAGAGGTTATTGTAGAGGGGTACAACATGATTCCATAAGCCTTGATGAGAAGTTTCAAAGTTTCACAGTGTCCGAGTAATGTCATGTTGAAGTTTGCAACTATTTTGCACTTTGGACTCTTCAGGGATGCAGTCGGTCGAACGTAGCTTGGAGTGATTTAGCATGTTTGAGTGTGAAAGAGGACTATTCCTAGCGTAAATGTACCCACTCAGATGCGTGGGAACAATTATTTTGATCACACGAGTTGTAAAACAAAAGTTGCACCACTTTATAACTTTTCACTACTTGCATTTGACAACTTTTTTCCTAAGAGAAATCTCACTGCCATAGGAAAATACCTTTGAGATAGTGAAAAATGAGAGAGATTATTGTAGAGGGGCACAATACAACCCATAGGCTCTGATGAGAAGTTTCTAAAACTCATGGTGTCCAAGTAATGTCATACTGAAGTTTGCAACCATTTTGCACTTTAGACTCTTAAGGGATTCAACTAGTTGAACATAGCTCAGAGCGATTCAACACATTTGGGTGTGAAAGAAGACCATTCTTAGCATAAAAATACCCACTCATATGCCTTGGAATAGTTAGTTTGGTCACACGAGTTGCAGGACGAAAGTTGCACCACTTTGCAACTTTTCACTACTTGCATTTGACAACTTTTTCCCCAAGAGAAATCTCATCGCCACAAGAAAACACCTTTGAGATAGTGAAAAAAGAGAGAGGTTATTGTAGAGGGGCACACCATGATTCCATATGCTCTGACGAGAAGTTTTTAAGCCTTACGGTGTCTGAGTAGTGTCATGCTGAAGTTTGCAGCTATTTTGCACTTTGGACTCTTAAGGGATTTAGCTGGTTGAATGTAGGTCCACGTGATTCAAATGTAGTTTTATTGCAACATGATTCCATAGGCTTCTGACGAGAAGCATCTAAGCCGCCATAGGAAAACACCTCCAAGATAGTGAAAATTGAGAGAGGTTATTGTAGAGGGGCACAAAATGATTCCACAGGCTTTGACGAGAAGTATCTAAGCCTCACGGTGTCTAAGTAATGTCATGCTGAAAATTGTAGCCATTTTTCACTTCAGACTCTTAAGGGATTCAACCGATTGAACATAGCTCAAAGCGATTCGACATGTTTGGGTGTGAAAGAGGACCATGTGTAGTATAAATTTACCCACTTATACATGTTGGAATAGTTAGTTTGGTCACATGAGTTGCATAACGAAAGTTGCACCACTTTGCAACTTTTCACTACTTGCATTTGACAACTTTTTCCCCAAGAGAAATCTCACCGTCATAGGAAAACACCTCTGAGATAGCAAAATTTGAGAGATTTTATCGTAGAGGGGTACAACATGATTCCATAGGCTCTGACAAGAGGTTTCTAAGCCTCATTGTGTTCGAGTAATGTCATGCTGAAGTTTGTAGCCATTTTACACTTTGGACTTTTAAAGGATTCAATTGGTTGAATGTAGCTCAGAGTGATTTGGTGTGTTTGGGTACAAAAGAGGACCATGCCTAGTGTAAACGTACCCACTTGAACACGTTGGAATAGTTGGTTTGGTCACATGACTTGCAGAACAAAAGTTGTACCACTTTGCAACTTTTCACTACTTGCATTTGACAACTTTTTCCCTAAGAGAAATCTCACCGCCATAGGAAAACACCTCCGAGATAGCAAAAACTGAGAGAGGTTATTATAGAGAGGCACAACAAAATTCCATAGGATTTGACAAGAAATTTCTAATCCTCACAGTGTCCGAGTAACATCATGCTGAAGTTTGCAACCCTTTTGCACTTTGGACTCTTAAGGGATTCAACCAGTTGAATGTAGGTCAAAGAAATTCAATGTGTTTGGGTGCAAAAGAAGACCATGCCTAGCGTAAATGTACCCAATCAGACACATTGGAATAGTTAGTTTGGTCACATGATTTGCAAAATGAAAGTTGCACCACTTTGCAACTTTTCACTACTTGCATTTGACAACTTTTTCCCCAAGAGAAATCTCGCCACCATAGGAAAACACTTCTAAGATAGAAAAAACTAAGAGAACATATTGTAAAGGGTCACAACAAAAATCCATAGGCTCTAACAAGAATTTTCTAAGCCTCACGGTGTCCGAGTAACGTCATGCTGAAGTTTGCAGCCATTTTGCACTTTGGACTCTTAAGGGATTCAGCTGGTTGAATGTAGCTTGGAGCGATTCAGCGTATTTGGGTGTGAAAGAGGACCATGCCGAGCGTAAACATACCCACTTAGATGCATTGGAATAGTTAGTTTGGTCACATGAGTTGCAGAACAAAAGTTGCACCACTTTGTAACTTTTCACTATTTACATTTGACAACTTTTTTTCCAAGAGAAATCTCGCCACCATAGGAAAACGCCTCCGAGATAGAAAAATACAAGAGAGGTTATTGTAGATGGGAACAAAATGATCTCTTTGGCTTTGAAAATAAGTTTCTAAGCCTCATGGTGTTTGAGTAACTTCATGCTAAAGTTTGCAGCCTTTTTGCACTTTAGACTCTTAAGGGATTCAGCGGATTGAACGTAGCTTAGAGCAATTTGATGAGTTGGGTGTAAAAGAGGACCATTCCTAGCGTAAATGTACCCACTTGGACGTGTTGGAATAGTTAGTTTGGTCACACAAGTTGTATAATGAAAGTTGCACCACTTTGCAACTTTTCACTACTTGCATTTGACAACTTTTTCCCCAAGAGAAATCTTGTTGTCACAGAAAAATTCCTTTGAGATAGTGAAAACTAAGAGAGGTTATTGTAGAGGGGCACAAAAAAATCCCATAGGTTCCAACGAGAAGTTTCTAAGCCTTACGGTGTCCGAGTAACGTCATGTTGAAGTTTGCAATCATTTTGCACTTCAGACTCTTAAGGGATTCAATAGACCAGGAGGCTCAAACTCAATCAAATTGAAAACTTGCCTACAAGAGACATCTAACAAGACCAAAATGGTATTTTAAAGCAATTCAAATAATCTTGCAAGTTAGACAACAATCAAAAGCACCATTTCTCAATTTCACCCATGAATCCTAGTAGTAGTGCAAACTCAATTTTTGGCCTTTTACTCAAATACTCTCCAAGACACCTGATAGGAATATGATGGTTTCAAACACCCATTTCAAAGTTGTAACACATATCCCAAAGTCAGAAATAAGTATTTTGGACCAACCTCCTAAAACCACCCCTTCTACACTAACCTATTTAGACTAATTAGGCCTAAATTACAAAGCAAAATATCTTTAAACTTCTCACAGGCCTTTGAAACCTTGGGGCAACATTTCCTATGCCCTCAAACCTCTAAAACCATAATTTTTTCCTAGGGTTAACCCTTCCAACATAACAAACCACAAAACCCTCAATTTCATGCCAAACCAAGAGGGTTTATTCAAAATTCCACTTGCACAACCTCCCAAACCATGCCACCAACTCAAACATGTGTATTCTGACCCCTATGTGCTCAAAAATTGAAAAAAACTCCACACTCACATTGATTTTCACAAACCCTAAGCTGAGGGCTCCATTTTCATGTGTTTTCTTTAACAAAAATCAATAGGACAATAGGCTTATCTCCTTTGTTCCTTCCCTAGAACTCTAATCATTTAATCAACAACTTAATCAGACTCCCTAGGTCCCATTACACTAGTGACAGTAGATACAGTCAGTGTAAGGGCCCTTTAAGACATGTTTTTGATCATAAAACCCTCATTAGGGTGCTCTCGGCCTATCACAAGAAAACAATTATTTCTTCAACAAATCTTTATTAAATTCTTTCAAACCTAATGCAAAATAAGGCTAACACAATCCTCTATGAGAAATGAAAGATTGCATAGCAAATTTTAGTCTGTACAGCTCGTACAGGTCTACAAAATGTGAAAGAAACATAAAAAATGAAGAAAACCCATAATTTTCTTATTACCTATACCTTAAAATTCAAGCCAAAATTACAAATAGTGTCCTCATGCATTTTTATAGACTTCTCTTCAACCAATGTCCAACTGTCCTCCCAACTAAAATTTAAACCACTTATGACTGTTGGAGATCACAATTTCATCTTTTACCCAATTTAATAACATTATTACATGCTTTGCAATGTTTGCTCTTTTTGACCCTTTTAATCACCTAACCTATTACAATGGGTCTAATGAGACCTTTTTCACCTAAAAACCATGTCTTATTCAAGAAAACAATATCCTACCACCCTTCACACCACCTTGACAACTTTGACACTCCTTTCCATTTGATTTACAATCATTACAAAATGAATACATAAGCCCCTCAAAGTTGACCAAGTACCATAGAATGGTCAATTTGGACCTTATTTGAACTCATGGACTCATTACAAATACCCTAACACACACACTGCCTATCAAACTATTCATGGAAAACAAAGAGAAGGTTGGTGCTCCTGCACCAAGCCCAACCATCCAAATGACGTACCGTGCATTTGCAAACCTTCTATCACATCAAACTCCACCTAATAACACTAAAACAACTAGGTTCTAACCTTCTTCCAAACTATTGCTTTAATCTGCTACTTCAAGCTATGCCTCCTAGGCCTAAATTGGTGCAGGAGCATGTACACCTCATCCTCCAATTATGTTCATTTGATGGTAAATAGTGATTAGTGGGTTCACAATGAATGTTTTGAGTCTTTTAGTCAAGGAAATGGTATAATAAGACCATTAGTTATGTTATAGGTTGAGCTTTTGGGTTTTGGAGTCAAAATGTGGGAAAAATGGTGTTCTTGCACTTAAGAATCTTTGTAGCCTTTGATGGCAATTTAGTAATTTTGTATAAGGATGGGGTCTTGTCAATGTAATAAGGATTTTTTTAAGCCATTAGTATGGTTTTAGAGGAGTCATAGGTGTTTACAATGTATTTAAAGGTCAAAGAGTTAAAAACATTGCCATGTATGAAAAAGTGATGTTAACAAACTTGTAATGGTGTGTTTATGTTCCCAACGATCATTAAGCATTTGAAATTTAGTTGCAAAGTTGGTTGGTAAGGGGCCCTATGGAGTTTGGTTTACATATAAGATGCATGACTAGAGTGTAGGGAGAGGAATAAAGAAGATATATCTGTTGTTCCTGAGTGTTTTGTGGAGAAATGCATGTGAATAAAGGGGTTTCAGTCTAGGGTTTGAAACAATATGTATGGGAGTCTTTTTTTTTTTGATTTTTTAAGCATGCATGGGGTTAGTGGATAGTGTTTGACTTGGTTTTAGGGCCTAGGAGATTTTGGAAGCACTAGATTAAATAAACCCTCATGATTTTACACCTAAAACAATGCAACTTGACCACTCAACTTGACTCACACAACCAGACATCTCAAAGGGATGATGTAAACACTCTTCACACAACACAACATGAGCAAACAAACATACCTTGCACCCAAAAACATCCATTCTTCCTACACAAGCCCATGCAACTTTGTAACATTCACCAATAGGACAGTCCAAATAAAAAATGATTAAAGGAATTAACCAGACAATGAAACATTTTTTTAGACTCCTAACACCATCATCCACAAGTTCCCAAAAGAAAAAAAATCAAACACCCAAAACAAATGTATCAAAAGATTGACGGCGTCATAAACAAGGCTTAACTAGGCCTCTACAAGGAAGCTTTCAACTTGTCAAGGCACACCCCAACACCCCCTAATGCCTTTTAAACAACTCCAATAGGTTCTCAAGACTTATTCTTGAGTCAACCATTAGTATTGCACACAAATATCATAAAACTAAGGAAAAGTGCATTCTAAAGACGGACACATTTACAAGGGAAACTGACCTAGGCATCAAATTTTGCAAACCTCCATCTTTCATTTAAAACAAATTGAAGCATGAAGAAGGGACCTAAACTTAACATCTCTACCAATTTTAGATTTTCCACAAAGTGAGTCAATGGGAATTATGACCATTTTAAGACCAAACCTTTGTTTGGTAGGTTTCACCTCTTTCACTAAATTGATGTAACTTGCTTAATTATTAATGAACCAAGCCAACCACCGCTAAAATGAATCTATCTCTTCCTCTATGAAACCATTAAGGTTGATGTTGTGGCTAGTTATGTATTAGTCTGCACCAAACAAAAGAACAGTAAAAAATGCTACAAAAACTAGGAAAAAAAAGTTTTCTCTTTATTAAATGCTTCAAAACTTCAAAAATGCCAACAACCCAACCTCGACTCAAGGGAGGATTTTTAAACATTCTCCCACCTTCCCCAACAACCCTCAATTGATTTTTAAAAAGAGGGAACCATTGGTTAGTGAAGTTACATCATTATTGTGAAATTACACCAACTTACAACATGGTAACTTTGCAATTTTGGAGCAACTTTCAATCCTAAAGACCTATGACCATAAAAACCATTCAAATAACCTGTAAATAGCCTTATTACATTGTCAAGACCCCAAACCTTGCACACTTACATACAAATTCATATTTTTGTCTTCAAAGGCTACAAAAGCAACTTTTAGTGCAAGATTGCATTGTTGCACATTTTGACTCAAAACTCAAAAACTCAACCTAGAACCTATCCAATGGTTTTATGAGACCTTATTGAAGATGAAAAACACTCAAAAGACTCAAAAATACTCTTTCTAACATATTTACCATCAAAGAATCCAAAATGGAGGTTGAGGTGTAGGTGCTTCTGCACCAAAAACATTTGGGGCAACACTTTCTAAGAGTTAATTAAGCAAGGGAAAACATATTTGAAGGTGTTGGAGGCATCAAATGGTGAGGAGAGGTATGGAGGTGAATTTTTCAATAAACCCCTTTGAAACTTGTCAAAATTGAGGGTTTTGAGTTTTGGAGTGTTGGTGACTGTTTCATTGGAAGATGATTGTTGATTTAGTGCTTATGTACCTTGCTCATTACTATCCAATGGTGTTTTGTGTCTGGAAGGAAGATTAAAGGGTAGTTGGTTTGTTCAGAGTTTTCCACCCTCCTCTACATCACTTTGCCATGTTTATCAACATAAAACTATGATATTTTTTGTATTTCAATATGTAATGATAATGCAATATGAAATATGTAGTGTAATTGACATATATGTGTATTTAAAATTTAAAGTTAAAATGTTAAACTTTACCATTGTTCTTGTCTTCAAAGTTTTTTAAACTATATACTTTAACCATAATATAACTAAGCAATATATGATATAATTTAATCATTATTCATTATTTTTTATTGTCAACTATATAATATAACCATTATTTTTTATGATATTGTACATTGATATTTAACCAATGTTGAAGATTAAATTTTCAAATAGTTTAAACATGCACATGATGAACAAATTATTTCAATTCTCAACTTCTATATATGAAATTATCCAATGATCAAGTGTATGTCCATATACAAAAATGGCATCAACGCCAACTCAAACAAAGTCTTACAAAGTGTGGCATATGCCATCTCGATATCTATTCATAATATACATGCCAAAATTTCTATCTCATCTTAAACTATTGGTGGATCATCAAAATGGAGCCTCTTTCAAGCACTCTTTGGCTATGAAGGTAACTGCACAAGAAAAATTCAAACCACAATTGAGATTAGTTATATTATATAATTTAAAATTGAATAATTAACATCAAAATCAATATACATTGAATTATAATTAAACCTAAAAATTAAATCTTTGATTACCTCATATATGTCTCTTCGCATGCAATTAACGCTCACATACAACACCCCAAAAATACCATATGATGTCTATACATGCTCAAAAGACTCTCACAAATGACAGCCCCAAAGGATTTCATCCATTCACACTCTAAAATGATGCAGACCCAGGGGCTCAAACTCAACCAAATTGACAACCTGCCTTCAAGAGGCATCTAACAAGATTAAAAGGCCTATTAGAGCAATTTAAAATATTCCCCAAAGTTAGACAACAATCAGAAACATATTTTCTCACTTTCACCCATGTAACCTTGTACTAGTGCAAATCTAGTTTTTGGCCTTTAACTCCAATATCTTCCAAAACACATGGAAAAAAAAGATGGAATCAGATACCCATTTCAAAGCTATAAAACATATGTAAACCCAAACATTAACTCTTTTGGACCAACATGGAGATCCAATACCCCTACCATGGAAAAAACTAGTGAAATAGGCCTCTTTTTCAAAGAGAGTACCCTTTATCCTTCACCAAACCCTCTAAAAAATTGGGGAAGCAATTAAAATTCCCCCAAAAAACAAAATCCACAATTAGATTCCACTTGTACGGCCAAATCCACCAGAAACTCAAAAACTCTTGTTTTATGCACTATTGATGAGGGTTTATTGAATATGATGCTTCCAGACCCTCAAACCTAAAAATCAACTTGAAAACTTTCCAACAGCACTGTACATGCTTAATGATTCAAAATACATGACCTCTCATACAAATTCCACCAAACCCTAGACCAAAACCCCCATTTACATGCATTTTCTACACAAAACTCATAGGAACAACAACCCCGGTCTACTTTATTCCTTTCTCACAACATAAATCAATCTACCTAGCATCTAAACATCCTCCATAAGACCCAATACACCAATTATAGTGAGCATATTTAGTGTAAGGGTCTTGAAGACATGATTAAGGCTAGAAAACCCCAAAATAGGGTATACCTGGCTATTCACAAGAAAACAACTATGGAATGTTTCAAATTCTCTGTTAAACCTTTATGAAAAACACAAAAGATTTATGCTACTACATTTTTCATAAAGAAATTACTCAATGCAATGACTGTATGTTATCGTACAGGTTTGGAAAAGACATGAAAATTCAGAAATTTGCTGCTAACAGTGAGAATTCAATTGGATTTCTTCACAAAAATATGAAGCCAATGTTACAAATGATGGCCACCACATTTTTAAAGGTTTCCTGATCAAAGACAACTGACATAACAACCTCCAACTAAATTTTGAATCCCTTATTAGCCGTTGGAGTGCCAAATTATATTTGTTTACCTATCTTTGTTAACAACTCATTTGATTCCTTTTACATTCTTTTACTATTTGACCCTCCAAAACATTTAAAGCATTTCAAATACATTTAAAGCACCTATGTTGGTCTAATTAGACCTTATGAGACCCTAAAACATGACCTAATACATAAAAAGCAACATGAACCTACTTAGACCCCCTTTTGTCATCATTGACAATTGCTTCCCATATTTGACCTTGTTTACAAAAATGGATCAATGAGACACCAAATGTTCTTTATAGACCTTATTAAAGAAAATAAACATCAAAAAAACTTTGCAACCTCCCTTGACACACCTAATGATCCAATTGTGAAAGTAAGGTGTAGGTGCTCCTATACCATAAAACCACTCAAAATCACACATTTTCACACCCAAGGCTACATGCCATCACACCAATCATTTTGCATATCTACATTAATGCAATTTTTCAAACCCTTATACAATCAAACTTAAATGCTTGAAATAAGGAAATGATCAATAACATGACTTTACAAATTCAACGTGCATACTTACCAATCAATCTAGGGAACCATCTGGGTACTCTTTATCGTGTCAAGTATTGCCTCATGGTCAGACTCACACACTTTCCACAAGTTCTTGTTCACAGGTCTACCCTTATATTTGATCAAATGAACATTGGTGGCAAAGAAAAGGTTCGTGTAGTGAAGAATCTTCTGATGCGTGTTGAAGTCCTCAAACAACCAAATTGTAACATTCTTAACTGGGTACCTTCTAAGCCATGTTCTAGTAACAACCATCGAACCTATAGGATATTCTATGTTTTCTCCATCTATAACTGGGGCCTCTAATTTATTTTTAGCCTCGATATAATGACACATGTAATAATCTGTACCCTCTTCATTGTCTTCATTTGCAATCACTACATATACTTTCCCTATATTGATATGTTCATCTTGTTAGACGTATTTAATGAACATCAAAATAAAACCTGAAAGTAAGATATATTACCTAGTTCTATAAGGTTCGATACATGATCAAAGTCAACAAATGATTGCATCTCCATGATTTGTAGAGCCATCGGGAGCTGATAGGTGTCAAGTGGGGTTAGACTTCTTACAGACCATTCGTCAACCCACTTTGTTGACTCACAATCATTCCATGCTTAAAGTGTACATGCAAAAAAAAAAGGCATGCCATCTTTCGCATATGGATAGTCCATGTACCTACATTGGAGCTTCTAAAAGATTGTAGCTCGCTTGATCCTGTTAGTGTACAACAATCCTCATATTTTGCAATGTTAGTATCATCTACTAAATGAAAAAATCTACGAACTAAAGAATTACCTTGACTACCTAGACCCATTGCACGATTGCACCACTCGACAATTGATCTTGCATTTGTCAACTTTACACTGTCTTTGTACTTTAACTCTTCTTGTGCAAGGGCTCTTTTGATACATGCACTCTCTCCATCATGCTCCCACTTTCCATGCCCAACCTCTAAGAATTTCCACATATGTTGAACACCACTGATCCTATGCATCCTGCTCAACCAATAAAACATTTTGGCGTTCTTGAATTGCGATGTACAATTATTTGACCATATGATATGTTGACTGAATGATATGCCCCTGCTAGCTAGATCAACATAGAACATCTGAAAGCAACCTTGCACAAAATCAGTAGAATGTGTGCGATCATCACTGATGTAAAAGTGATACTCCCTCAATACTTTCCTGTTATCCTTTATACTATCATTTGCAAGAATGAATGCTATATGCACAAATATAGCACCCTGTGTGGAGTTGTAGTACTGTGATTGCACCTCCTTTTGTGGCTGTAGTGTGTAGTTCTCCATGAAGTCAACTAAAATGATGCTATAAAGTGGAAACGTGTCCTTGCATAACTTGAACTGTGATTCCAACCATTGAGCTCTATGTGTATGCCTTGCATACTCATAGACCACCTGATCATGAAAAATTCCCATAAACTGATATACTAGAATCTTATCATTGACCAATTCACACTTCTTTGCTTCTTTCCCATCTTTTAGACTGTAGGCCACTGTCTTGTATTTTCCAAATTCGACAATCTTGTCTCCAAATGTGTGTGTACTAGCCATGTGTTGGAAAATTGGAAAATGTTGCATGCCACCACAATGATGACATGTGCCATCCAAACATGAGTTGTAAAAATTTTTACCATCCTCTCTTTCACATAAAATGGAAGATAAGAATTCCCTTGAGGATTTGGGTGGAGGCCTTATGTTACATTCCTGCAAAACATTGTCAGTATGCATATCTACACATATATGTCAATAAACATCATAATGGTTAGAAAACTCAATATGTACTCTACAACAACAAGTAGTACATGTGTGATTTATTTTGACATAAAAAGGCTTTAGCATTTCAAAATACCTTTGACATATTTTAATTTTAGGAAACTTTTGTACAAAATTAACAAAAAATTGGGTTTGAGTGGTATCCAAATAATGATTTGGATGTGGCTCACGAATTTTACTACAATTCTTCTTCTTACAACATCTCTTTGATTAGGAGAGGTCCTTGTGTTATCCTTCCAATAATATACTATTAAAGATTTCAAACCTTGAGCAATTCTTTTATCTTTCCATGGCATTCTACCCGAGAATGCCCATAACTCATTGCTATTTGGTTCCTCCAATATTTCACACCTTCCTTTGGCTCTCATTAGAGATGACCTATTTATTTTCAAAGAATTACTAGTCCTTGTAAGGTTTACCTTGTTCCTTGTTTGACTGCTTAACAGTGTTATTGTCATCACACGTCTTGTGGCACAACTATCCTTCGTGCGTGAGGTAGAACCCACACTCTCATATGCACTCATCAAGTTATTTACAATGGAATTTTCACTTGAGTCATTCAAAAATCTTAGCCCAAGAGCCTTCATGGTGGGCCTAAATTTGAGTTGCCTCATCATTTCAACAAATAGTTGGCATCTTCCACCCTCACTTAGCTTCTAAAAAAAAACTCCATATCCTCTATGCAGCTCTTTGACATGTACGTTTTGACATCTTATCAGGCATCCATTTCAAAACATTGGAATCAATATCAATTAAAAATATAGGTTTTCTATGCAAAATTCTAGGAGGAGTTCTCAAATGTAAATTTGTGTCAATTTTAGGAATGTCCACAACATCGGGGATAGATTGTGTACCTTCAATCAAAGGTGCAATTGATGACATACCTTGAGATTGACATGTAAACGATGTTGTACCTCCAACTTGAGATGTCGTTTGTGGAGTGACTTCAAATAGAGGCATGTTTGCTGATGTACTTTCGAAACGAAATGTTGTT
>VDFB02243099.1:0-39619 GCA_007258455.2 Sequoia sempervirens | reverse complement strand
GAGAGTGGGAGAGTGGGTGGGGGAGGGTGGGAGAGGGTGTGAGAGAGTTGGAGATTGGGAGAGGGAGGGAGAGGGAGGGAGAGAGTGGGATACTATATATAATATATTATTTATTATGTTAAATATATTAATATAATATTAATATATATATATATATATAATATATTAACATATAATATATAATATTATATATATTGTACATTAAAATATAATATATAATGTATATTAAGATATAATATATATTATATATTCATATATAATATATATTATATAACATATTATATTGTAATAGCAAAGGTGACGGATATCCGTTTTGTGTATTAGTGGGTTATACACTTGGACGAGCATCAATATATAAATTAAAATATAATATATAACATATTGATATATAATATATATTGATATATGATATATATTATATAACATATGACATTATAATAACACTAGAGGTGACAGGTATCCGTCTATAACGGATATCCATTTTACAAGTTATATAAAAAATAAAAAAGGGACCGTTTTGAGTATTTGAATGCTCCCTACATTCTTTTTGTTGTGAAAATCTTGTGTTTTTTGTCTGCATTAGATGAAATTCAACTTTTCAAAGATTCTCTTACACTTTTTGTAGAATTCCAATCATTTTTGTGTGTTTTTTTGTTTGTGCAATTGGAAGTAGGAGTCGGCATAAGAGACAAGGTAAAATGAAACTTACAACATATCAAATTGAAGCATATAGAACAAAAGATAGAGAAAGTCATAGGAAAAGAAGACAAGGAATGCAAAATATTCAAATTGAAGCTTCTTCCAAACCATTGAATGTTAATTCAAGTTAAGATGAAATAGGAATTGAAAATATTGATCATATTCAAATTCAAAATGAAAACATTGAAATTGAAAATGAAAATGTGAACAACATTGAGAATGAAAATGTTGAAAATAAAATTGTTTTTGACAATAAAAAATGTTGTTGAAAATGAAAATGTGGTTGAAAATGAAAATTTTGAAAATCAACCTTATGCAACACCTAATTGCAAAAGAACCCCTAAATGGTTGGTTGAAATAGATGAGAACATAATTAATAATCTTCAAGGAAAGAGGTCACAATGGATGGTTTGTTTGTGGGCTATGAAATTGTTCAATGAATTCTTTTCCAATAAGACATTAATCAAACAATGCCAACTTTTTTTGTAATTACTTAAGATTTACAAAATGAGACCATTATTTAAAAAATTGAAGATTCGTCTCACAAAAAAATTAGAAAAAAATAGTCTTATTGTAAAAAATGTTTTTAAGGCTATAACCTCTATTGGAAAGACTAGTAAGGAAAAATATAAAGGGGATGCTTGAAGAGTGACCACAACCTCACTAGCAAGCCACCATTTGAAAAATTATTGTTTAATGAGACAAACTTGTATTGATTTTAACTTAAATCATAAAACATTGAATAGAGCACTATCAAGAAGAGGAAGACTTGATAGTGCTCTTCAAAATGATACATGGGATTTTAGTGGGAGGTTTCCACTTGTTGATAAAAAGATAATAGATAACGTAAAGATGCAAATTGAATAGTATTGGAATTCTCACTCTAGAGTATCACTGAATGTAAATGATTTTTTAAAGTTACAAATTGGAAATAGAGATCATACACCACATCCTAAACATTTATTGGAATGTAGCCAAATAATTTTGTACAAACAATTTTGTTAAGAAAATCCACATTTGCAGATCTCACAAAGGGATTTTGAGTCTTAGAAACCATTTTATTGTGTTCCTATTAAGGTTTGTAATACATGTTGTAAATACCATGTTGAGTTTTCAATGTATCATGAATTGTTATGCCATATTCATTCTACTATGCATATTGATGAAATGTTGTAGGAGTGTCATGCAGTGCAACTTCCCAAGTCATCTAGGGGGTTGTTAGATTCATTTTTATGCATTAGTGGTGATGGTTGCTTATTTTATAAATAATGATTGTTTAAATGAAACATGTTTGCAATGTGGTGTTTTATCGAAGTTTCTAACATGATTTCATGAGGGCAGTGATCATGATTTTGGTAACAAAATTATTGATAAAAACAAATATGAGGCAGTGAAATACACATTGAAGAGTGGAGGTAAGGGTTATAGATGAAAATTGGTTGCAAGAGAGGTAAGTATTGCTGATTTTATTTTATATTTTAAGAAAAATATTTTCTATAAGTATGCAAGGCATAGCCACAAGTCACAGTAGTTGGATTGGCAATTCAGGATGTGTAAGGACTCTTTCCCCATTGGAACTATTGTATCTGTAGTTGATTTTTAAAAAAATTACACATTGCAACCACAAAATGTAGTTCAATCACAATATTATAACTCTATTCAAATTTCTATTTTTGTCCACAACATATATGAATGCCCCTGATAGTATAGAAGAAGATAGAAAGATAATCAGGGAGTACCAGTTTTACGTAAGTGATGATAGATCTCATTCATCCAAGTTTGTACAACATTATTTTGAAAAAAAATTTGAGTTCTTGTAGGAAAAAGGAATTGCAATGGGTCAACATTTGATTTGGTCAGATAACTACACAGGACAATTCAAGAATGCTCACATGTTTTATTGGTTGAGTAGGATGCATATAGAGAGGTTTGTACCACATATTTGGAGTTTTTTCGAAGTTGGGCATGGAAAAGGTGATCATGATGGTGTAGGTACATGTGTGAAGAGAGATTTGGTTAAGGAACAAATGAACATTATAGGTGGTGCAAAATTTAGTGATGCACGTTCTATTGTGAATTGGTGTACCTATGCACTATCACAAGGAGGGACACTTGATTCACAAGTTAGTAGGTTATTTTGGTTGGTTGAGGAGGGTACAATGGGAGACAAAATGGAATTTCAAACAATTAGAGATTCTTCAAAGATACATTCAGTGTGAAGCTTAGATGTGAGTGCATGGACCATATGGACACAAGAGATGGTTTGTTTTTGTCAGAATTGTATTCAATGTGATTGGGATTAGTGTGAGTCAAGTGAATGGGTAGATACATGGATTCCATAGTACCTAACCCCTTTATCTATAGCACAATCCTCATTACAATATGTAATGGAAAGTTCACTTGACTATGATCATCTTTCAAATCTTGTACAACTAGGACATGTCTATGTAGTTGTAGCACCATAGGGGAATGAAGAGGGATAAAACTATTGGTTGGAATGATGTGTACAAGGAAAGAAAAAACTAACACAACCGATGATAGATGATTATGGCTTCATGTATCCTATAGGTTTAATTTTTGTTTCTTGAACTTGGTTGCATTACCATTTCAATATCATTTAGGTTGTTTACAATAATATATATTTTTTATTCTAGGTATATTTAGATGTTGATAAAAAATTTATGATCACACAAGTTCAGTTGTTGTTTTCAAAACTTGGTTGTAAACATATATGATTAGAAAGAATGGCATACCTATATTTGAAGACTATGAAATACACAAAACCATAATGATGTATTCACACCTTATTATAGCAACAAATGTTAAGCTATTGAGACATCATTCTAGACCAAAAGAAAAAAAACTATGGACAATTAGTAGTGTTGATCATAAGCATTGCTAGAAACTCTAAAGGTAAGAGATGACCCTGGAGGGATACTTGAGTAGAAAATCGTTTGTTTTATGGGACAAGTATGATATTATTCATCACATTTTAATATTTTTTATCTACAAAGGTTCATTATTTAGGTTGTTTAGAATAATATAGATCGGTTATTCTAAGTGTCTTTTATAGTTTGCATTACCAATTTATCATCATTTAGGTTGTTTAGAATAATATAGATTTGTTATTCTAAAAATATTTTCTATTATGAAGATATAGATATCTCATTTGAAGTGTATTGCAATGTTCCTAACATGATAGATCATGGACGTATTGCAACAATAGCCAACTTTGATTGTTTGGGAGAGGTATGTGACATATTAGAATAATATAGATTGGTTATTATAAGCATCTTTTATAGTTTGCATTACCATTTCATCATCATTCAAGTTGTTTAGAATAATAGAGATTTGTTAGTCTAAGCATTTTTTCTATTGTGATGATATAGACATCTCATTTGAAGTATATTGTGATGTTCCTAACATGATAGATCATGGACCTGCTATAAACATAGCGAACTTTGATCATTTGGGAGAGGTATGAGACATATTAGAATAATATAGATTGGTTATTCTAAGCATCTTTTATAGTTTGCATTACCATTTCATCATCATTCAGGTTGTTTAGAATAATATAGATTTGTTATTGTAAGCATATTTTCTATTGTGACAATATATATTTCTCATTTGAAGTATATTGCGATGTTCCTAGAATGATACATCATGGACTTGCTACAACAATAGCCAACTCTGATCCTTTGGGAGAGGTATGCGAGAGATAAGAATAATACAGATTGGTTATTCTAAACATATTTTGTAGTTTGCATTACCATTTCTTCATCAATTAGGTCATTTAGAATAATATAGATTTTTTATTCTAAGCATCTTTTCTATTGTATGTAGTTTGACTGCTACCTTAATGGTTTGTATAGGTGGTTCACTCTAAAACGTCAACATACTACTCTTGTAGAAGAGTGTGTTGATGGAAAAGGAAATGTGAGCTCTATTTCCTTCCCCTACTGGGAAATGACTATGTATTAGGGCCGTTTATTGTATGCCTATGTAGAATTTTGTAAATCCTACATTTGATAGCAATTATTGAATGATAATATAATGCATATTGTGTACACTTTACGTGTATTCAAGTATATACTTTACAACTTATGTGTATACTTTGTCACTTATGAGTATTTCAATGTATACAACTTAAATGTTTTAAAGTGTATAATTTCTATTCATGTGTGTAGTTCACAACTTAAGTGTATTTGAGTAAATGAATCACTTTTTCACTTAATGACATAGAATAAAACAAACCCTAAAACCCTTTGCACCTTTACATCCCATCTATCTGACCCTTTTTCCATCAACTAAAAACTCATAATCACGGGAAAAAACATCCAATATAAAAAAAATGGAGAGAGGTTAATTTAGAGCATTCCAACATGATCCCATAGCCTCCAACAGAGAGTTTTTAAGCATCATGGTTCCTGAGAAATAGAGATTCAAAGATTACTACCTTTTAGCAATTTGGACTCTTAAGGGAAATCACTGGTCCAATGTAACTCAGAGTGATTTGGCATATTTGGGTGCAAAAGAAGACCATACCTAGCATAAATGTACCCATCTAGACATGTTGGAACAGTCCATTTGGTCATATGAGTTGTAGAATGAAAGTTGCACAACTTTGCAACATTACATTGCTTGCATTTGACAACTTTTTTCTCAACTGAAAACTCATCACTACGGGAAAATTCCTCAGAGATAGAAAAAATAGAGAGAGGTTATTGTATAGGGTCTCAACACAATCCCATAGCCTCAGACAGATAGTCTATAAGCATCATAGTTTCTAAGAAATAGCCCTTCAAAGATTGCTTAATTTTAGCACTTTAGACTCTTAAGGGAAATCACTGGTCCAATGAAGTTTGAAGTGATTTGGCGTATTTGGGTGCAAAAGAAGACCATCACATAAACATACCAATATGGATGTGTTGGAATAGTTTGTTTCATCCTATGAGTCGCAAAACAAAAGTTGCACCACTTTTGCAACTTTACACTGCTTACATTTGACAACTTTTTCCTCAACTGAAAACTCATCATAGTGGGAAAAAAACTCTAAGATAGAAAAAAATAAGAGAGGTTACTATAGAGGGTCTCAACACAATCATATAGCCTTAGAAAAAGTTTTTAGGAATCATGGTTTCCAAGGAATATCCCTTCAAAGATTGTTGTCTTTTAGCACTTTGGACTCTTAAGGGAAATCATCGATCCAATGTAGCTCAAAGTGATTCAGAATATTTGGGTGCAAAATAGGACCATCCCTAGCATAAAATTACCCATCTGAACATGTTGGAATATTTTTTTTGGTCCTACAAGTTGTAAAACAAAAGTTGCACCACTTTGCAACATTACACTGTTTACATTTGACAACTTTTCCTCAATGAAAACTTGTCACCGAGGGAAAACACCTCTGAGATAGAAAAAACTAAGAGAGGTTATTGTAGAGGTTCTCAACATGATCCCATAGCCTCAGACAGAGTGTCTATAGGCATGACTATTTTAGAGAAATATCCTTTCAAAGATTGTTTCCTTTTAGCACTTTGGACTCTTAAGGGAAATCATCAGTCCAATGTAGCTCAAAGTGATTCAGCGTATTTGGGTGCAAAAGAGGACCATACCTAGCATATACGTACCCATATAGACATGTTGAAATAGTCTATTTGGTCATATGAGTTACATAACTAAAGTTGCACCACTTTGCAACTTTACACTGCTTGTATTTGACAACTTTTTTCTCAACTAAAACCTCCAAGATAGAAAAAACCAAGAGAGGTTATTGTAGAGAGTCTTAAAATGATCCCATAGCCTTAGAAAAAGAGTTTGTAAGAATCATGTTTTTTGAGAAATATCCCTTCAAAGATTGCTGTCTTTTAGCACCTTTGATTCTTAAGAGAAATTGTCAATACAATGTACCTCAGAGTGATTCAGTGTATTTGGGTGAAAAAGAGGACCATCCATAGCATAAACATACCCATTCAGATGTATTGGAATAGTTTGTTTGGTCCTATGAGTTATAGAATGAAATTTGCACCACTTTGCAACTTTATACTGCTTGCATCTAACAACTTTTTCCTCAACTAAAAACTTGTAACCACGGGAAAATACCTCTAAGATAGAAAAATCCAAGAGAGGTTATTGTACAAAGTCCCAACATAGTCCCATATCCTCTGACATAAATTCTATAGGTGGTATGGTTTCTGAGAAATATCCCTTCAACGATTGTTGCCTTTTAACACTTTGGACTCTTAAGAGAATTCGTCAGTCCAATGTAGCCCAAAGTGATTCAGCATATTTGGGTACAAAAGAGGGCGATACCTATCATAAATGTACCCATCTATATGTGTTGGAATAGTCTGTTTGGTCCTACGAGTTACAAAATGAAGGTTGCACCACTTTGCCACTTTACACTGCTTGTCAAAATTGCAACTTATTATCAAATGATGGAAGTTCAAGAGTCATCTTGTTGTAGTTCATTGGAAAATAGTTGGAAGTTGTTTAGTCATAACCCAATTAGGTAGGAATTAGATTTAGAATGGTTTGGGCGAGTAGGTGAGGTCAATTAAGGTTTAGGTATGATGCCCTAGATGCAAAAAGTGTGGTTTATGAGTGAAATTTGGAGGTTTAAGGTTGTTAGTGATTGAAATGGGTTAGGGCAGCAATTTCTAAAGGTGTATTAAGAATATGTAGGCCTCTATAAGCATGTTTGAGGTGTCGTTTGAGTGAGATAAGTTTGGAAATGCATGCTTTCAATTAACCCCCTTATAATCTAGGCAAAATGAGGGTTACATGATTGAGTGACTTAGATGGCATTTAAAAGGATGATAGTTGTGGAATTTGAATGTTTATATCCTGGTGAGATACTATCCAAAGGAATCTTGGAGGGGCAATAATTTTAAAGAGGATTTCTTATGCAAATTTGGGCTAATTGGAGCCTTGTTCAGCGTAATAGTTCAATTTCAGTGGGGTTGTTCCAAAATAAGCACATTAGGTTTTGTGATATGTTACAAAGAAGGGTAATGGGTGGCTTTCACAACCTTTTGTTTTTTGGGTTTGAGTTTCTTTTGTGAGGATATTGATTCTTACTCAAGATGGATTTATACCTTTTACATGTTATTATGCTTCAATGAATAGTAAGTGACATTGATTTTTATCCAAATGATTGTATTACTTTCGATTGAACACTATAACATGAAATGCATTTCATTTTAATTTGTATCCACTTATCATTAATTTTAACTTCTTTTCAAATAAAAATCAGCTGCACACTTCATTACACAAGTTTAAAAAAAATAATAATGTCAAATGTAAATTCATTCAACGGAGCTTGAAATCATGGGTATTCTCAAAATGCGTGTTTGATAAAAATGTATTGGTAGACATGTATGAAAAATGTGGTACAATAGAAAAGGAAATTCATTGTTTGAAAAATATCCCCAAAGAATTAGATGGATTACCAATTGTAATTCATAAGTTCTATTAAAATTTTATTTCATTAATCTATAACATACATTATCAATCATAAATTTAAACAATTCGAAGATAATTATACATTCCATTTTGAAAATTCAAAGTAGAAAGACATGCACACAAGGAACAAATTGGATGGAATATCAATTCTCAGATATCAAACTATAGAATAATTGTGTTTGTGCATATACAAATTTGGCATATGCCTAATCATAATTTTTTTTTAAAGTTTTACAAATTGTGGTATATATGTCATCTCAAGATCTATCAAATCCTAATTACATGTCAATCTATATCATATCCTAATCCTATGTTGGACCATCAAAATCAAGCCTCCTAAAAGAAGTTAGATTCTCTATAGTTTCCTGCACAATAACATGTCAAACCACAAATTAGATTATGTGAATGGTTGACAAGATAGACTAGTAAATAGAAATTTATATACCATCATTTATAAATTACAAATTTAACATCAAAATCAGTATACATGTACTATATTATATCAATAATGCAATTCTTGTTTACCTCAAATCTTGCTCTCTTTTTTGCAAGATGTTCTACATATGATTATCCCTTAGGACGATCAGGAGTCCTCGTATAAAGTAATGGTCTCTCACTCGTCACAATGTCGAGTCGAATAGAGGACTATAGTAGATAAAATAAAAATAATGCAAATTAAAATATAATTGTTGAAAAATAATCTTATCTACTCCTATCTAAATGTAAATTATTTGCAATATAAAATAAACACATAACTGCTATGATGCTATGACACTAGATGGGCTCATAGTGGATGGATCAACTAAGATGGTTTCCTGTATAAAAAATGATAAGAATGTAAATGTGCATGCACATATAATTATAATGTCGACAATAAAAAAGATATATACCTATCGTGCAACTTCATCCAATGGATCAGACTAGGTCAACAAGGTTGTATAAGAACTAGGTTGTTCCATAAAAAGACAATATTACATTAGACTATAAATATATGTAGTACATGTATTTAAACATAATAGATTTCAAAGATTAACATATAAAATAAATATTTAAATAATTTACCGTGTATTGATTGTCTAAGGGAAATGAAATGGAAATATGAGTAGCCTGCCGCACTTTTGACATCTACTCCTGTAACAACAAATGTTAAAGATTCCAACACATAAACATATATTAGTACAAATATCTTTCATAAAATATGAAATAATTTACATAAAACATGCTATGAAATTGCTTTAAGACTTATCGGTCCTCCCATATCATCCTTAATAGTCAATGTCTCTCCTATAAATGCTCCACTTTGTTTTCTATCAACTCCTATTTCTGGTATATCATGAACCTCAAAGTCAAATGTGTCTATGGGAGCCTCAATGGACTGTCAGAGAGGACCTAAAAATAAATTTTTGCATGTCATGAAATGATGAGGCACACAAATATGTCCCAAAGAGGATGGCCTACCAATGGAAGCTGATGGTTGTGTATCAATGGGAGCTGCTAGAATAGGTACACCACCATCATGCTCAGATGTATTAGGTGCAATGCCATTGTGATGGGATGCACCATCAAATGGTTGCACAAGATGATGGATCTGGGTGACCAAATCATCACTCAACGAATGTAATGCATGAATTCTCAAAGTCCCTCCATCTATAACAATCTCAAGGTAAGCTAGTGGAGTTGGAGCAACAATAGGTGGAGGAGGATTAATTGGGGTGACTCGGAATGCCTTAGGTCTATCATGTGGCATCCCTCTACCAACACCCTAGAAATCTCACATGTCAAAGTAATTGACATGTTTCCCTAGCACAAACTTAGCATATAATTTTTAGAGAAAATACTAAGGGACATCAAGATTGTTGTTGGGTGGTTTATCAAAAACCATCCACCAACGTCTCCAAAATTTTTCTAATATGCCTCTATGGGTGCACCATTTAATCAAAAAAATTGGTTTCCACACATTAACATGCTTTCTAGTTCTCTAATTGATGAATAATTGGGCTAATTGGGCTTTCTCAATATCAAGAACCTTCACCTCATCATATGATAACCCATCAACATAAAATTGTTTGTGTTCGTCTCACCACTGCACAAATCTATTATGTTGAGTTTCCAAAGTTTCAACATTTAAAATGATTGCTTCCAAAGTGTTTTTCATGTCTGGTATCTCATCAAGTGTCTCATAGATTTTTCATACTTTTCTTAATTGATATAAATTTCTATGAATAGACTCGTGTATTGTTGGGTTTGGAGGGTTTTAATTTTCTGTAGGATTAGGGTTTTCATTTTGTGTGGGATTAGGGTTTTCATTTTGTGCGGGGTCAGGGTTTTCATTTTGTGTGGGGTTAGGGTTTTACTTTTTGATCAATTTTAAACTTGTTAATTGATAAAACATTTCAAAATTAACATTGGTTTTAATGTAACAAAAATCTATCAAATATACCCTATAAAAAATGCAAAATGAATATAAATTGAATAAATCAAACATACCTTATAATTTTGTGGCAATTTGAGCTCTCCTAGATGGATATCTGAGTCACAATGTAGAAACCGAGTGCACATACAAAGTAAAAATAACTCTCGGGTTTTTTTTTAATTCTGTTTATAAAACAAGAAATGGATATTTGATTCTTGATTTACAAGCTTTTTAATAAAATGGTTGAGTCTGAGACCTAGCCAAATTTAATTGCGTAGTTTTCTTCAAATATTTAATATTTAATATAATATAATATATTATATTATATTATATTATATTATATTATATTATATTATATTATATAATATAATATAATATTATATAATATGACCTCTTGGGTTTTTTTTAATTATAACACAAGGAACATATATATGTTTTGTGATTTACAATTTTTTTAATAAAATTCATATTTAACTATGCATGGTTTTTTTGAAATATTTAATATTTAATATAATATAATATAATATATATTATAATATATATTATATTATATATAAGATAATATACATTATATTATTTATATATATAATTTAATATAATATCAATATAATTAATTATATTATATTATATGACCTCTCGGGGTTTTTTTTTAATTATAACACAAAGAATAGATATTCATTCTTTAACAGATATCCATTTTTTGTTTTATATTAAATTAATAAAAATTAGTATAATATTTTTTAATTTATTGCATATATGATAAATATATTAAACAAATATACAAAATGGATATTGTAGTTGGGCCTGCAAAAAGTCAAAGGCATGAATTTCACATTTTTGGATGTGTTAAAAATACATTTTTTTCACATTGTAAATTTTTGGACCCCCATGATCTTGCACAGACCCATATATAGAAATTTCATTCATGGGGGATCATTCATATGACAAAAGACCATTGTTGCCCTTCTTGTTAGAACAATCCTCATGATATTGAACTTTCCTCAAGTACCCACATTTATATCTCGATTGGAAGTCACTTGGCTTTAGCTTGTTACCAGTTGGGTCATTCCATTGGGTGATTAATTTTTCCCACAAGGCAGACCCTCTATGGATAAAAGATTAAAAAAAATGGGTCTAGATTTTTGGTCACCCAATTAAGGGTTGAACGTATGCCTACCATTCATCAAGCACAAAAAAATGGTGTTCTTTAACCTTCTAATTAAGCTAGATTCATATCTTAATCAAAAGAAAGCATTAAATAACTCCAACCCTTGCATAAATCATCAGTAATTTAATAAGATTGTCTTTGACCGATGTATCACCCACTTGCAAGCACAAAACAACAATCAATTCTTGAGATTTTTAAGATTTTGTAAAATTACATAGATGTGCTAGAACAGTCATCCAATGCACTAAAAGATCTTTCCTATATGCTAAAACAACTACTCTATGGGCTAAAAGAACTAATATTTGCACTATAATAACTGATCAATGCACTAAAATAAGTGATGAATGTGCTAAAAGAAGTAATGAATGCACTAAAAGAAGTAATGAATGCGCTAAACTATTGACTAAAAGTGCTCAAAGACTCCTTGAATGAGCTAAAAAAATTGTTGGATGCACTAAAAGAAATGTTGTATGCATCATAACAGACCACGAATGCGCTGAAAGATTTGTCAGATGCACCGAAAAAACTCACAACTATTCTAAAATGTCACGTCCAACCTGTTTACATGAACTTTTCTAGAAAATTATTAAAATATAGGGGTTGTGCCCCATAGTGGGTGCCATTTTTATGTGTGTGTTAAATGTGGAAGAGTTAGTAAATCAACACAAACACCAATGAGATGTATTATATTAGAGATTTAATCAATAAAATTGAATCAAACTGAAATAAGATTAAATTCTTAAAAACGTTCCATTGTTATCTATTCTCAAGGATTTATTAAATCATTTGGCTCTCATATTTTAAGTGTGCACTATAATTGTTAAAATGGCAACTTGAGAAATGAGATGCTATTCAAAATACAAGAAAACTAAATTCCTACATGAAATTGTGTGATAAATGTCATGATGATATGATTTTGATGTTGCTATAATAAAATGAAAGATATACAATGATAATGATGCTAAAATGATGTGATAAGAAGATCAAATGATTTTGCATATGTTCAAATAACTATTGATATGATAAACTAAAATTCAACTATAAAGAAAAACATGATTTAAAATGCAACTATAAAGCCAAACATGATTCTATGTTAACATGATGCTACAATGCAAACTTGTTAAAATGCTACACAATGTTATAAGACTCCAAATGCTCCAACGCTCCAAAGCTATTCTTGCATGATAACTCTACTCAAATATGGTATGCCAAGTACTATAGCAAAGGGGTGTATTTATAGGATTTTTCAAGCATCTTGTGATGTGGTAGCGATCGATGGTCCAAATTCTAGCATGAGGGATGGACAGTTGAGATGGAAGAATCTTGGAGAATTTCCCCTTGAGTAAGGGCAATATGCCAAATGTATGGGAGAATCAAGTGTGGGAGAAAAAGATGATGTGTTCAAAGTTTGTTGAAGAAGTCTATGAGGAATAAGCCATGTGTTTGAATGTCAAATGGGTGGGAGAATCAAGTGTGTGAGGAATAATCCATGTGTTTAAAACTTCAAGTTGAAGATAATTCTAATTAAAAATTAGAATTAATTAATTTCATGTGATCTTGGTGAGGTGGCATGAAAATTTGTAGACATGTTCTTGAATTCCAAATTTGGGATTAGTAAAAATTAATTAAATAAAACAAACCATAGAAATTTGTTTATTTAATTAAATTAGAGGAATGTGATTTTAGATTTGTAGAATTAGAAGATATGAACTATATAAATAAATTGAGAATTTATTTATAAGTAGATGAAATATTAATTAAATAACTAGTATCTAATTAATTAAATGTTTGGACCGATTTTAGGTGTATACAGATTTCAATTTAGAGGTTTCACAATTTTTTTGTTTCATTTCAAACTAGGGTTTTCAAATCCAAATTGTTTTGTTTGATTTGAATTTAAGGTTTTCAAATGCAATTTTTTTAATTTCATTTCAATTTAGGGTTTTGAAATACAATTTTTTGTTTCCTTTCAATTTGTGTTTTAAAATGCAATTTTTTTGTTTGATTGAACAATTTAGGTTTCAAAAGCTATTTAAA
Organism: Sequoia sempervirens; assembly: GCA_007258455.2. Taxonomy (NCBI): domain Eukaryota; kingdom Viridiplantae; phylum Streptophyta; class Pinopsida; order Cupressales; family Cupressaceae; genus Sequoia; species Sequoia sempervirens. Next base: position 25,838 of record VDFB02243099.1, on the reverse strand, counting down.
AAAAAAATACAATTTAAGGTTTATTTTTTCCTTTCTATTCAATATCTTCAGGTTGCATTACATTTTTTCATCTATTTCTACAAATCATCATTTCTACTATTACTAGAAATAAAATGTATAAAATGCTAAATAAATTGGAAAAAACATGCTAAAATCTATTATTGTATTAAAAATTTCAATAAAACACAAAAAAATGAAAAAAATTGGGGGTGGAGGCACAATTGGAAGTCATTACACTGTCGTTGTCATCTTTGCCAATTCAAGATCTCGTGCAAAATGAAATGAGTTTCGTTTGATTTTTAAAAGTAAATACCATCTAAGAACGGGATCCCATTTTCTAATAATCGAGATCCAATTTTACATCCGTCGGTTCGAGATCCTTTAACGAACGAGATCCCAATTTTTAAAAAGTAGGACCCCATTTGGAATTTAGGCTCGAGATCCTGAAGCTAAACGAGACCTTGATTTTTAAAAATCAGGATCTTGTTTATGAAAATTAGGATCATATTTTTGCAATGCCAATTTCATTTTTTTGGCTAAGGAAAAAACTTCCACATTTCATGGAATCAATTTCTTGCACTTACCCACAACCATAACCAAAAACAGCATAAATAGCAAGGAAATCAACAACTCCCTAATACAAAAATCTTGAATTATCTACCACATTACAATCCACTAGGTATCCAAACTCTATTGCATTAGCGTTCTACTTTATATCCCTCAAGATACTACCAAATATGGGATCAATTAATGAGAACCCACTTCATGAAATAAATCCTTCCTATGCTAATCGCTACAAATCTTATTTGCACAAAAGATTAGAATTGTGAAGTTGCTAGAGACCTCTAGGAAACACTATAAATTATCATGAAAGTTTTCTAACACCTTCCCTACATCTACACAAGAATCATAAAGAAATACAAATTTACAATGAATAACTTCAACTCTTCATTATCTATAGATATAAATCCTAAAGGAATTGAACAAAAATTCTTAACATCATCACTAATAATTTTCTTCAACATTTACCACCACCTCTTCCTTAAACTTTGAAACACATCCATATCCTTGAAATCTGTAGGAAATATAAAGCATATAATCTATACACTCTAAACCACATTGGGGTTTGCTACCACCAATGTCTATTACAACAATTGAAACTACCTATGAGAAAATTCCTCTCCTTTATGTTTTGATGGAATGGACTTTGGAGGAAGGAATGGACCCACGCCAGCAACCTAAACGGTCAAAGCTTAGTGTGTGTTGATTAAGCCCATTGGTAGAGGAGGATATTTAGCATTTTCATACCAAAAATTCACCAACTTCAATCACATGGGTGACTTTTCACCATTTCCATGCAAACAATTGACCAACTTCAATCACATGGGTGATTCTTTACCATTTCCATTCCAACAATTGACCAACTTTGATCACATGGGTGGCTCATCATCCTCCACCATATTCTAACTATAGCATAATATTTGAAAATTAGTTTCAGCTACTCACTTTCCAAGTTTGTTTCCTTTTCTCACATGCCAAGATAGTACAAATACCAAAAAATATGCTCTCCTCACATCATTTGGAGGGATAGTTGTTGAATAGTTGATTTACAATAGTTTATACATGCATTATTTCTCTTGAATTATTTGATTATTTCTCTACTAGAATTATGAAGAATGGACACTTAATTTATGTTAATCTACATGATAGTATGCCACTAATGGAAACTAATTTTCTATTATACAACTATTTAATGTGGTTTCATCTTATGGAGTATTCAATTTCTCTAAGAATAATGTGGAGAAAGAAACACTTCTAGGGATCTATAGGAGGTGAATCTACAATCACTAACAATAAATAAAATATACCAAATTAATCATTGTTATCAAACTCAAATAAACCACTCCCTATGAAATTGTTGATCAAACATAGAAAAGAAAACATGAAGTAAGGCATGTAACATAGCCAACTAAATATCTAAATATAATATAAATCAACCAAACCATCATCCCATAGGGGGATTGGTGCTCCTTTGATGTGAAAAGAGAGCTCTTTTCCAACCCCTTTTAATAAGATTCTTGATGTGATGAACACAATGTGATACAATGCAAGATGAAATGTGCCTATAGATGTTAAGATTGTGGATGGATTATGGATAGAAGTGACTTCTATTTATAGATTGAAGGGTTGAAGAATGGATATATGGGAGGAATGTGGGATTAAAGGAGATTCAATAAGATTGTGACACTTGTCACAAATCCAATGGGTGAAGTTGGAACACATTTCAGAGAATGTGCATAGTTAGTGCGTGTGGTTGAGGATTTGAGAGGTGTAAGAGAGATTAATGAATGTATAAGAGGAATTAAATGAATGTGGTTGAGATATTTTGGAGGGAAATTGTTTATGCAAGAAATTCAAATAAGTGGAGCTAATGAAGGAATATTCCCTTAGAATATGCCTTTGTGAGGGAAAAATGAGATAATTAGTTAATTAAAAGAATTGATTTTTATGTGAAAGTTGGTGGGTTAGTTAGGGGTTGAGTTTGACCAAGGTTGAGTCAAAAGCTAGATAATGGGTAATTAGGATTAGGAGTTAATTAATCCAAAATTAATTAACTTGGAGTAATTTTGGGGGATTTAACATTTGATTTAATTAATTTGATTTATTAAATCAAATGAGAGGAATTTTAGGACTTTAATTAAATAAATTGATTTATTTAATCAAATATGATGCACATTAGTGAATTAATCAAATAAATTGCTTTATTTGATTAACAAAAGAAATGATGTTAATTTGAGCATTTACAATTTTCCCTGAGCTTTGAAGCAATGTACCAATTGTGTTGGTTCAAAGAATAACATTACTGAGATTGAAATTAAAAAAATTCTTTATTTTTTTCGGATGCCCCAATGTTGCCCTAGTAGAAAGAAGTACGTTGGTACACTGCCCCCTGAAGAGATTGGGTGAAAAGTTCAATTTTAGGGTTGATTTCATGACAATGAGGTTCAAGATGGATGTATGGATGGTTAGACTGACAGATCTATACAATAATGATGATGCAAATGAGATGAATTAAGATGTTAAGAATAATAAATCTATATTATCCTAAACATCTTAAATGATGATGTAATGCATGTGAGATGTATAATGTGTCCTATTATGATGATATGTATAAGTACGTAGGATGGGTATGCTAATGTTTTATAAATGTAGGATGGATGCATTTCATGATAACATGTTAGCGTGAAAGAGGATAGAATAATGAGAGGGATCAACCCTTGATTTCAAGAAGATGCAGAAGTCCAACAAGTCTATGATCATTGAGACTTTATTAGATGTGATGATTAACGATGATGATGTATTTCTTATCCAGGGATTGGGCATGTAAAGAGCATAACTTTCCTTATTTTTTATCACACACATAGATACAATGCATCAAGGTATAGAAAACCAAGATGATGTTGTACCTAGTGAGATGGACTTTGAATCGACAATCAAATAGGAGTATCCTTGTTCACACCTAGCATATGAAACCTTATTAGGATGCACTTTAGATATTTCAAACATCTTAGACCAAAACATAGAAAAGAAAAAACTTCCTATGTAATAGTCAACAAGACATCTAAAACATCCTCCCTACAAACCAAACAAAATAAGCATGACCAAGGTTATATTGCAAGAATATCCAACAAGCACAATAGACAAAAGATAATGATCAATGCCCCATTCCTTTCTCTCTAGATAATTTTTATTAGACATCATTGAGAGGTTATTAGAATGAGCATAATAAGATAAATCAAAAGAAAAGATCAAGTACACAAATAAGCCAATGTTCTTCATACCTCTAGTGAAGACTAAACTATGGTGAGGTTTGATGTTGATGTCCATTGTAGGAAGGATGTATCCTAGGAAATGATGTTATCAAATGATTTTGAGACTAATGGAATGATGGGCTATTGATACCAAGAGTTAACCAACTTGTTTACCTACTAACCTAGACTTGAGACTATGACATTTGAGTTTTCACTTTCAATTTTTCAAACTTTTTTTCTGATTGTTTTGCCAAAGGTTGAAGGTGAGTGAATGCTTATTGCAGATGAACATGAAACGAGATGGATAATTTTTTTGTTTTTTTAATTTTTTTTGGCATTTTGAAATGTTTTGAGGCTATTTTTGGTATTTTCAAGATGTTTTACAAATGTTTTGATTTTCTAATTTTCTAATTTTTTTTATGTTTTCTGAGATTTTGACCAAGAACCTAACCTAAGGACCTATCCTAGGGGTCTTGGGGGCTGATCAAATATTAGCCTTGCCTACATTATATATGCAAAGACTACGTAGTTCAACTAACATAGACTCATTAATTTATGAGATATGAACAATTGGATTACTAGTTTATTATGACAAACTCCTAAATGGCTGACCTAATGTGTCTCGGGGGCACATTAGTGATGCCCTTTCCTATGCTCAAGCTCAAGGACTTGTAGTTTGACATGATGACTATTTTTTTATTTTTTCTATTTTTGACCTATTTTTGGATTGTTGACATGTTTTGGATGTTTTTTGATTTTTTGATTTTTTGATGTTTTTGGATTTTCTAATTTTATGAATGTTTTTTTATTTTTTTATTTTTTGAATGTTTTTGGATTTTATGATTTTAAAGAAGATTTCAAGAATATACACGAATCCGATACAATGTAGGTATAAGAACATGCGCCTAGTGTGAGGCAATAGACTACTCCAATATAGGTAGGAGAAATTGACCTTAAGAATGGGCCAAGTAGTTTTATGATGGAACATGATACAAACACAGGATCAAGCTATCACGCAGATGTGGATGGGTGTTGGAAGGATCAATAGAATGTGATGGATGAAAGATGTAGAACAAACTATAGAGATCATGGTGGATGGAAAGTTCTTATTTACATGAAGCACCTATTTTCCAAGTTTTCACCAAGGTACTTTCCCAAAGCACCACTGAAGTGGTTTTCACTATAGGGTGATATTTTTCTTTACTTATTTCAATCCTTTTTCTATTTTTTGGATTTTTTAATTTTTTACTTTTTTAATTTTTTGGATTTATACCTTGCAAGTTTAGACATAACTTTTTGAGATGGGAGATACTTATGGGATCCTATAGAAGCTCACCTTTGGGTGTGGATAGTTGATATGCCCCTAATTTATAACTTGTCATGATGATGAAGGGTCCTAACCAATTGGGTTTAAATTTTCCCCTACTGTATGGATTTGGTACATTCTTCTGATTTTCTTTCAACATGAACTCTGAAACTTGAAATGACTGACTCTTGATCTTCTTATTATAGCTTTTCATGAGATGGTTATCTTAGACCTGCAAGTGGTTCAAAGCATCCATGTGCTGCTCATCTAGTAGTTGTAGCTCATTCAACCATGACACCCAGTATTCTTCATTAGTAATGAGATTCTGCAATGATATTATTAAGGATGGGAGTTTGATCTCAATGGGAAGGATGGCTTCTAATCTGTAAACTAGGGAGAAAGTGGTTGCACCTATAGTTGTGTGGATACTCGTTCGGTAGGCCCATAAGGAAAGATTTAGCTATATAGGTGACAGTCACGACCAGCTTCATTGATTATTTTCTTTAGAATTTTCAAGATGGTTTTATTGGTAGCCTTAGCTTGGCCATTACCTTGGGGGTAATATGGGGTGGAGAATTGATGTTGGATATTGAATTTTTGGCATAGCTCTCACACATCTTGGTTCTTGAAAGGTGACCCATTATCTAAGATAACGACTTATGGGACATCGTAGTAGAAAATGGGGTAGTTCAAGATGAATTTGGATATTTACTTCCCTATGATGTAGGTCATTAGGATGGCCTCTACCCACTTTATGAAGTACTTTTTGGTGATGATAATGAGCTTGTGTCCATTGGATGAAGTGGGAGTGATTTTTCCAATGAGATCAAGCCCCCATTATGAGAAGGGCCAAGGTGTTATAATTGGTTGGAGCTCTTGAGTTGGCACATGGATGAGATCCCCATGTTGTTGACATTGCAAACATCTTTGGACATAGTCATGAGCTTCCCTCTCCATTATAGGCTAGTAATACCCAATCCTCGACATTTTCTTGGCCAAGGTCATACCACTAGAATGTAAACCACAAATACCATTGTGTACCTTAGTTAAAATAGTCAAAGCTTACTCAAGGTTAAGGCATCACAAGAGGGTTCCCTCGATACTCATACAATAAAGGGTATCACCTAGGATGAAAAAACCATATGAATTTTTGATAAAGGTTCTTTTAAGGTTTGCGGTGATATCGATAGGGAGGACTCCTAATTTTAGGTAGGTGTATACATCATGGTACCAAGGATCACTAGGAAAAAAGATTTCACACATGAAATCATAATCTAGGACCTAAAAAGCTAGTACGAGAAGCTTTCCTACCATCAATTCATGTTTATGGATGTTGTATGAGATATCCAATAATGATCTGATTGTTGCCATAACTTCAACTGCCCTATTGTTTTCCCTTGGTATTTGCTCAAATGTGATGTCGATGAATAATTCCTTGAGGTCCTCCACCTATTTCTTGTATGGGGTAAGATTTTCATCCTTTGTTTGGTATTCATCATTGACCTAGTTGATAATTAACTGTGAGTCCCTATAAACCTTAAGTGCCTTGATTTTCCACTATATTGCAATTCAAAGTCCTATGAAAAAGATAACTTATATGACTTCAATATGCAATATCCCTATGGTGTGATGAAGAATACTCCCTCTCTTGACCCATGTTGTGTATATCATCAATCGAAATATAGTTTCCAATGGTCTTCTACACTTAGGTTGAAAATAGACTCATCAAAAAATTCTGATACTAATGGGTTCTTTGCATATATAGGTGCCTCAGCTAGTTTATCTACAATTACCTATCCCTTAATGGCTTTCCATTCTACATATTCAATGTTGTATTTTATTAAGATCATAACCCACTTAGCCATTCATCTTGTGAGTGTTGCTTTAGAAACTAGATATTTTAGAGGGTCTATCTTGGTGATGAGCTTTATTTGATGATCAAGCATGCAGTGTTTGAATTTTTTTGCAGTAAACACTACTACAAGACAATATTTTTTAATGAACATATGGTTTAACTCGTGTTCCACAATGGTTCTACTGATATAGTAAATGGATCTTTCCTTCCCTATTTCATCATGTTGAGCTAAGAGAGCTCCAAGTGCTACTACTATTACTAATATGTAGAGTATGAGTGGTTTGTTCTGGATTGGTGGCATGAGAACTGGTGGTGTTAGCAAGTATTCCTTGATTTTGTTGAATGTATGATCAAATTTCTCATCCCACTTATATGCTACCCCCTTGTGGATTAGGTGAGAATATGGGATAGCCTTGTCTGCCAACTATGCTATGAATCGGTGAATGGATTGGAGTCTTCCTTGAAAACCCCTTAACTACTTCAATGTTTGTGGTGCTTCCATTTTAAGAATTACTTTTACTTTTTTAGGGTCTATCTTGATTCCCCTCATTGATGCAATATACCCTAGAAGTTTTCCTGATTGCACATTGAAGACACATTTCTTAGGATTGAGTCTAACCTTGTATTCTTATATTCTATCAAAGATGGAGCTTAGTGCTACTATGTGGTCCTGATGCTTCCTTGATTTGGCTAATATGTCATCTACATAACTCTCTACAAACTTGTGGATCATGTCATGAGAACTCAAATTCATATCCCTTTGGTATGTCACTCTAACATTCTTTAACCCAAATGGAATCATGTTCCAACAATAAGTGCCCCATGAATAGGTGAAGGTTGTCTTATGTTGATCATCCTTTGCTATCATAATTTGATTTCACCCTAAAAATTTTTCCATCAATGATAAAATTTCATGTCAAGTTGTTAGATCTACAATCATGTCTATGTTGGGAAGAGGGAAATCATCCTTAAGGCATGCATTGTTTAGGTCCCTAAAGTTAGTGTAGATTCAGATGCCCCAAGTGGGCTTAGAAATAGGTACAAGGTTAAAAACCCATTCAGGATAGTTAATGGGTTGTATGAATCTAGTGTCAAGGATTTTCTACAATTCAAGTTTGACTAATAACGTGATCTGCAAATGCATCTTTCTTAGCTTTTGTCTTACTAGTTTCACCCCTGGATAGACTGCTAGATGATGAGCTACTACCTCTGGATCAAGACTGGGCATGTCTACATAAGTCCATGCAAAATTTACTTTCCTTTCTCTAAGAAATTCAACTAGAATTTCTTCTTCCTTGATCAAAAGTGATTCTGCATAGAAAGTGATGTGTGGTCTCTTCAGTTCCTAGATTGACCAGGTTGCATTTTTCTAACAATACTATTGATTTTTCCTTATGGATGGCACTAAGGGGAAGATTGAATCCCTCATTTTTTATCATCTCAAAGAGGTTGTCACCATTAGATACATCCTTTCTTTTTACTATTTTTAGGTCAAAAAGTTCCATAGTGTGGTTTTCACTTAAAAACCTAAATATTACTTAGATTTTTAATTTTGTGACTAAGAGATTCAATTGTTTACCCATAGTACGCATGTGCATCCAACTTAATATCAAACCCTTCTTTATGATCTCCATATGGTAGAGTATCCTATAGTCCCATGAATTATGAGAGAGCCTCATCATTTTTGAATGTGTCCAATATTGGTGGTCCTTGTTGGTCATAGTCTATTAGTTGGGGGTAGACAAGCTTAAGTTCAGTGGTTTGGTTACTCGGCTCAAAAGACATGGTAGTGATCATAAAAAGGGAGGAATCCTCAAATAACATGGGAAGGTCAGTGATGGGATCTTCATCACAGACATCAGTTATATTGAAGGTATAGTTATCTAGAGGTAGAATTGTGCATACTAGTAAATAAGGAGGAGATTTCACTTTTTTAACTGGGGTACCTTTGCCAAGAATGGCTATCTTCATAGGGTACATCCAAGGCCAAGATTATTCATGCACTTCTTAGGAATAATGGGTTGAAACAGACCATTATTAGTTTTGCTAAGCTTCTCATTTTTGTTGTAGCCCCATCCATGCATTAATTGAAGACCTTTGTTATCATTGTCGATGGGAAGGTCTAGTACAAGTATTTTATTGTGATATAGCAAGTTTGATACATATTTCTCATCCACCACCTCTTTGCTTAGGTCTCCCCATTTTCTGAAGGTGGTAGGTTCTACTTTGGAGGTCTAGGATGTTGTGTTGATTAGTTGTGGCTTCCCATAGGATCTAGGAGACTAAGTTAATCCTCCTATAAAAAAGGAACTCTTCTTCATTTTATAGTCTCCACAACCTTTATCTTGGATAATAACCTTAATATTATGGATGTATGGAATGGAGGTTGTCTTTATCTTAGAAGTGGAGGCTAGGGTAGATGGGTCTATATATGGAGATGTGGGTTCTTCATCATTCTTTGGGACTTGGGGGATCTTATAATACTTGGCCTCCAATTTTTCACAATAATAGAATGGTTTAGGATCACCATGGAGTGCAACTTCTTGGTTCTAATAAGGAAACTTAACACATTGTTAGAATGTGGATGTGAAAACTTGCATCCCATGGATCCATGGGCACCCTAGAAGGATATTTTAAGGGATTTCAAGGTCAAAGACTTGGCAAGTAGTCTCCTTGATTACTGTCCCTACCTAGATAGGGAGTTCAATAGTGCCTTGAGACACTCATTCTTGATCATCATAAGCCCTAATAGTGATACCTTTTTCTTTCTCAATGACATCTTTAGAGAATCCTAGATTCTTTACCAACTTCAAAGTATAGATATTTAGACCCACACCTTCATCCACCAAGACTCTTTTGACTTTTATTTTGTGGACTAGGACTTTAAGATGGAGTGCACAGTTGTGAGATGGTTGGGTTGGGAGATCCTGCTCAGAAAATGTGAGTAGATGTTGTGTGATATTTCTGACTATAGCTTGGAACTCGTCTACATCAAGCTTTGTGGAGACAGAGGATATAACCAATGCCTTTTCTAGGAGTTTACTATGTGCAAGAGAGATTTTTATCAATTCTCCATGATGGAGATCTAGTTGGGGGTCCTTTTTAGTTGATATGGCACATTATAACCATTAGGGAGTGGCTTTAGATTTGTGATGGGTGCTTTGGGTGGTGGTGCAGGTCTTGGAATGGTAACTCTATTTCTACGTGTGGTGACTCCACACTCGGTTCTAGATCCTTTGATATTGGAAATTGTTACCCACTCATCCAAGGATGCAACAACATGGTCATAAATATGGTTCACATTATTGTACTTTCCCTTACCATTTTTGTTTTCTTTATTGTGATCAAGCATCAGATTCATGTAAATTTTAAGATCTTGATTCCCAGCGAGTTGTTCAATGGTTATGGTCTTGTCATCAATGAGATATTGGATTAGATTATTGAGTCTCATGCAGTTGGTTGTAGTGTGTCCCTCTATTTTGTGAAAGTCACAAAGGTGCTTCTTGTTACACCATAGTGGTTTAACTTGAGGCTCTTCGTAAGTTTTCGCAAATAGGGATTTTGATAAGATTTTCTTGTACCAACTGTTGCATGACTGATTCAATTGGTTCCATAAGTGGTGTGTATTTTTGTTTTAGAGGATATCTATTCCTTGGGGGTGGTTCCCTTTAAGAATTTAGGTTGTTGATAGTTTGGTTGTTGGTTTTTTGTTGTGATGCGTTGATTTGCGGAGTGTTTTGGGTGTTGTTTTGTGGTTTTTGGTACATATGTTGTTGCACATTTGGTCTTGGAGCACTGATAAAAATTTCACGTAAATGACACCATCATTCATGACATTTTTTTCTCTTCATATGTATGGGGTTTGTCATTGTAACTTGTTGATGGTTGATTGTCTTGGTACGTGGGTGTGCCCCCTTGTGCTATAAGGGCTCTTTCGATGTAGAGTGCCTTGGGAATCAATCAGTCATAGTTTGTTATGCATTGCATTTTCAAATGAAAAGACAAGTTCCCTTATAGGTTGAAGATGATAGTCCAGATTTATTGTTCTTATGGCATAACCCATTTGCTCATGTTGGCCTTGGATCACCATCATTACAAGAAGGATGAAAATGTTTCCCCCTTGGCTTGTTTTAGGCTGGACAATTCTTCCAAGCTTATGTCCATGCCTATGTTAAATGAATAATTTTGTATGAATAAGTCCATAATTTCATGAAACTTTTTAATTCTAGGGGAAGGTGGGAGAACCATTCCATTGTTGTACCATCCAAACTTCAAGGGAAGAGTCGCATTAGATAAGAATTGTCATATGTAACTTCCATACAGTGTACATGGAATTCCTTGATGTGATCTTCAGGATTGCTAGTTGCATGATATTTGTCAATTTTTGGTATCTTGAATCCTTGTGGGAAGGGAACCATCACAATGCTTCTGTCAAATGGATAGGGACACAAATACCCTTGTGATTTTGTTTTCTTGATTGTATGTCTAGCACTTGTGAGAGCAATTTAATCTGTGCGAACAAAAAAATTTGTGAATCTAGTGGTGGGATGAATGTGTTTTGGGGTGGTATTGTTGTAGGAGTGAGTGGTGGGTTGACTTGTATGTTTTTGTTCAAGGAAATTGGTTGTGTGTTTGTGGAGGTTCTTGTAAGTTTTTTTTTGCAAGCAATGCTTGTTGGTATGCCTATAGTTGTTGTTGTGCCAACAATGCTTGTTGTTAGTCTTGTTGTTGTTGTGCCAATAATGCTTGTTGTTGGGCTTGTAGCTAAGCTTCTTGTTACATTGTGCTTGGTATTGTTTCAAATATTGATGATAAGCTTGTTGTTGTAACAAGGCTTGTGCTTGGGCTTGTTGCACTTAGTATTGAGTTTTTCCTTGCACTTTAGCTTGTTGAGTGGCTTGTGTAGCTTGTGCGGCCTGTACAGTTTGTGTATCTTGTGCAACTTGTTGTTGGAGCAAAGCTTATGCTTGTGCTTGGGAAGCATGTTGTGCTTGTTGCATTTGGAATTGTTGAAGTGCCTTTTGATAGGCTTGTTGGGCTACTTGGAATGTGATACTATATTGATTTTCCATATTTGGGTTTGGTGGTGAAGGTAGGGGATTTGGAAAAATAGTGTGAGATGAGGTGGAAATATTTTGTTGAGGTGGCTGTGGAGGTGCTTGTTGAGTGATGAAAAGAGGTTGTGTAGTAGATGGTATGGTTGATTTTCCTTGTCCTTGGGAGGCCATGTTTTGGAGATTTTGAGGTGTTGTAGATGGAATGATGATTGGTTGAGATGCTTGGATTGGTGCCACTTGGTGTTGCAATATTAGTGGAATGCTAAGAGGATTTGGTATGATTAATGTGTTGATTTGATTCATGATTGGTGGATTGATTTGACTTGATTGGTTTTGGATTGGGAAATGGGGTTTCCCTAAACCTTGATTTGGTGTGGATGTTGATGTCAAAAGAGGAAATTATGGGAATATTGGAGGTGTGTTCCCTTACAAAATTGATGATGATGCATTAAAAGTTCCCACTTTCCCAAAGGGATCTACTTGTCCTTGTGATACCATGGGGAGAGATACTTGTGCATCAAGAGAGTATGTCGGTGATGTGGTGAAGGTGGATGAATTGTTGGTGACATGGAAAATGAGTGGAACATATGGATGCTTTGGGTCTTGGGGGATGGTATTTGGTAGAACCAATATAGTTTTTGCATCCAAGTTTTTTTATTTACAAGGTGATGTGTTTGAAGATCGTGGAGCAATGAACTCCCCTTGGTAATCATGGGTTGACTTGGAGCATGAGATGATGTTGGTTGTGGGATGGGTTGGATGATTTTTTGGAAGGAAGGTGTGAATGATACTAGTGGCATATTACCAAGAGGTTGTTCCACAATAGTGCTTACATCATAATCAGAAGGGACTTTAGCCCCTTCCTTTGCTAATGCTAACATGTATTGTGAAGGATTGAGTCTCATCATTGTGTTGAAAATCTTGTAGTTTTCAAGATTTTGGACTAGCTCCACAATTTTTTCTTGAGACATACCTTAGTAATTGTTGGTGACATCCTCCACTTGCAAACCTCCCTCTTGAGTATTTTGAGGAATTTGGGGAGGATTAAGTGGAAGGTCAATGGATATCTGATGTAGAGGGTCAGGGACTTTGAAAGAAACACCAAGTTACAAGACTAACAATGATTCACTCTCAACCTTTCAACTAGGCACCAACATGGAGATAAGGCCTCAACTTTGCATTCATGACTTATTTTCCTTCCTTATGGACCCAAACCCTAGGAACACTCTTAAGAGACCAAAAAAAATTTGTTTTGAATGATTTCAAAGCCCAACCCTTTGACTTAGACACAAAACCAATTTTTCACCGTAACTAGGCTACTAGCCCAACTAGGCCTCTAGCGAAGGATTTTTGACTTTTCACTCAAACTTTCCAAAGGAACTTCCAAACTAATGATTGAACCGAATGTGGTTTGTGATGATACATAACATACTAGATTCTTGATGGCACTTTTTTTGGAGCACACCAATCAAAAATCTGTTGTTTACTCAAATTTAGGCCTAATTAGCCCTCTTTTCAAAGCAACCCCTCTTTAAACTCAACCCCTGACCATGAAAATTTCAAAAACCCTTAAAATGACTTAAAACCAAGGAATCCAAGTTTTTAGACCTCTATGATATGTCTAACATGCTCAAACACAAACCCCTCCTCAACTTGCCTCAAAAACTAGGGCTTCTTGAAAACTAACCTTCCAATCACTTCCAGAACTTTCTCATTGACTCTACACCATTAGGATAACTTATTTAGTTGATCCAAACTCAAAAAAATTCCCCTCATTAAGGCAGATATTATGCTGCTATACCCTAGCCTCCATCTTCATGCACTTTGCATTGTGAAATCTTGGTGTACACCTCAATATTCTTCTTCCCTGCACATTAGTTTGTTAAATATGTATGTTACATGTTAGGAATGATCCATTTCACAGGTCACAGCAGCATTACACCTTGAAATGGATCAATCATCCATGAAAAACCTCAAAATTAGTGAAAAATCTGCACTTTCTTGAGGACAGTCAGCAATACAATACAAATAACTGATTATAAACGTGTATCAGAACATGAAAGGGCTTAAATACATGTAGATACAAGTCCCTAAACCATCCTACTAAACAGATCTTCAATAGAAATCAATAAATCATCAAATGAACACAAGAAAAATGCAAGAAATTGCTAATTTTTTTTGCTTTTTCCTGTAGCAGTCCGTACCAAATCCATACCAGCCACCCAACCTCCATACAAATGATTCCTTTAGGGTTATATACCCATCCCAAAACTGCTCAAACCGTTTGGAATTGGTTTGATTATATTAAAGTTCCTAAAACTCCTAAAAATCACTTTCCCGCCCAAAGTTGGAAGCTTAAAATTTGAATTTTCCAACTTTTATTTTATTAACTCCTACTAACTAAAAATCCTTCAAACATATTAAATGGAATTATTCAACCTTAATTAACATGATTAAAATATTAAAAACCTATCTAGACTCTTAGGACATTATTTGTCCAATTACAATGCATTTTGGTCCTTTGGTTCTTATCTGGACCCTTAGGACATTTGAATCCTTTAATGTTTTTAACCATTTTAAAAGTCATAATAGGCTTCAAATTGTCATAATTAATGTTTTGAGTTGCTTGATAGGTCTTCATGACCCCTGCATCCTCATGTCTCTTGAAGTGTTCCTTGAAGAGCTTGGGTGCTCCTGCACCATTCTCCCCAAGAAAGAAAGATTTCTTGCCCCAAGAAGTATCCAACTTGTTGCTGCCATAATACTCCTTGTTCCTGTATGTTTTCATCTTCACATGACAAGGCATGTAATCTCCCAAAGTCACTGTCTTCCTCTTCTTCCAATCTGCACTCATGTCATTCATCATGTTAGTGTCAAAAATCTTGTTTTGTTTGTCCTTTTTGCTGCTTGATAACAGCCTGTCCTTGTACCCTATTTCTGCCTTTATTCCACTCATTTCCTTGTGAAAGAACACCACTCCTATTACCCTCAACAATAGGACATTCAATACTCCCAATCTTAATACTGTCCAAGTCCCAAATATTCTAATTTTTAGGACTGTACTCTTCATATATCTGCTGCAACTCATCATTCCTCTTCCAACCAGTATCTTCCCCTGTCTTACCTATCTTACCCTGCTTATTCACCTACAAATTTTTCTTAAAACAGATCATAAAACTTTCATTAGACTGCTCCAAAGGCAAAGGCACTAATTTGTATCTAACATCTCCTTTGTGAACCAAATATGTATTATGGAATCCATCATGCAATGTCCTTCTAGCATACTGCCATGGTCTCCCCAAGATGATATGACCACAAGTCATTGGAATGACATCACAAAGTACCCTATCATGATATGATCCAATTGAGAAATCTACATAAGCCCTCTTACAAATCTCTACATGTTGTCCTTGAGTTACCCAAGTGGCCTTGTAGGGAGTAGGATGATCAAATGTTTCAATCCCCAACTTGGTTATCATATCAAGTGAAACTAAATTGCTATGTGACCTTGAATCTATGAGCAATCTGCAGATCTTACCATGACTTAAACAATTTGTTTTGAAAATAGTTACCTTTGGTTCTTGATGAAGTCTTTCTCCTTGCTTGATCATAAGAAACTCACCATCAGTCACAGGGTCTGCCATGAATGTTTTTGGTTCCTCCTTCTTGTCTTCTTCTTCTTGTACCAAGTTAGCTCTCCTATCTCTACCTTTATCAGCTTGTTCCCATTTAGGACACTTGAAGGAAGGATGCCCTGGTTCATTGCAATTGAAACATCTACCTGTGAATGGTCCTCTACCTTGTCCAAATCTGCCTCCTCTAGGAGTGTATCCTCCTCTTTGATCAGAAAATACCTCTTTGCCTTTGTCATTGCTGCTCTTGTCCTGCCTTGTCCTTGTTCTCTATTACTTCTACCCCTATTTGAACTACCTCCTCTTCCACCATTGCTTGATCTTTCTTGCTTCCTTTTCACCTTTTCTTCTGCTCTAATGGCCAACTGAAAACATTCTCCTAATGTCCTTGGCAATTGCAAACCAATCTCATCTTGTAGATTGTACCTCAAGCCATTGATGTACCTGGCTATTTTCTCATCCTCTTCCTCATAACCTCCTCTAATACTAAGCTTGTGAAATTGCTCAGTATAGGACATCACATCCATGTCCTTTTGCCTTAAATTTGCCTCATCCTCTTCACATGAATGGTATAATCAGATGGTAGGAATTGTTCCTTGACCAAACTCTTCATCCTTGCCCATGTAGAGACTTTTGCCAATCCTCTAGCCATCCTATCATTTTGAAAACTAGTCCACCATGTCAATGCTATGGCTCTCAACTTGGTTTTAGCAAACTTAACCTTCCTCTCTTCATCCATCTCCTAAACTCAAAATAGTTTTCTAAGGCATCAAGCCATCCCAACACCTCTTCACTATCCATCTTCCCTTGATAGATAGGCACGTCTATGTGACTCTTCCCTCCATGACCTTGTACTGCCTTCAACAATCTCAATAACCTTCTTTCCTTAGGGTCCTCTATCTCATCTACTGCTTGTTCTTGATTTACCCTCACATGCTCTTCATCTTCATCATTGTCTTCTTGGTCTTCTTGCTCTTCTCTCCTCCTACTCCTCTCAAGGTTATTTATCCTTGCTTGCATGGTCTCTCTCTCCCTTCTCCATTTCCTTTCTTCTCTTGCTCTGGCCTGCTCTCTTGCTGCTTCTTGTTCCCTTCTTTCTCTTCTCTCCCTTTCCAAGATTTCCTTCAACTCTTCCAACTCTCTTGCCAATTGGTTTTTAGGTGCCATTACTGATTTTTCAATCCCTAAAGGACCTACTCACTACTCTGATGCCACTCTGATGCAGAGGGTCAGGGACTTTGAAAGAAACACCAAGTTACAAGACTAACAATGATTCACTCTCAACCTTTCAACTAGGCACCAACATGGAGATAAGGCCTCAACTTTGCATTCATGAATTATTTTCCTTCCTTATGGACCCAAACCCTAGGAAAACTCTTAAGAGACCCAAAAAAACTTGTTTTGAATGATTTCAAAGCCCAACCCTTTGACTTAGACACAAAACCAATTTTTCACCTTAACTAGGCTACTAGCCCAACTAGGCCTCTAGCGAAGGATTTTTGACTTTGCACTCAAAATTTCCAAAGGAACCTCCAAAATAATGATTGAACTAGATGTGGTTTGTGATGATACATAACATACTAGATTCTTGATGGCACTTTTTTTGGAGCACACCAATCAAAAATATGTTGTTTCCTCAAATTTAGGCCTAATTAGCCCTCTTTTTCAAAGCAACCCCTCTTTAAACTCAACCCTGACCATGAAACTTTCAAAAGTCCCTTACAATGACTCAAAACCAAGGAATCCAAGTTTTTAGACCTCTATGATACATCTAACATGCTCAAACACAAACCCCTCCTCAACTTGCCTCAAAAACTAGGGCTTCTTGAAAACTAACCTTCCAATCACTTCCAAAACTTTCTCATTGACTCTAAACCATTAGGATAACTTATTTAGTTGATCCAAACTCAAAAACATGCCCCTCATTAAGGCAGATCTTCTGCTGCTATACCCTAGCCTCCATCTTCATGCACTTTGCATTGTGAAATCTTGGTGTACACCTCAATATTCTTCTTCCCTACACATTAGTTTGTTAAATATGTATGTTACATGTTAGGAATGATCCATTTAACAGGTCATATCAGCATTCTACCTTGAAATGGATCAATCATCCATGAAAAACCTCAAAATTAGTGAAAAATCTGCACTTTCTTGAGGACAGTCAGCAATACAATACAAATAACTGATTATAAACATGTATCAGAACATGAAATGGATTAAATACATGTAGATACAAGTCCCTAAACCATCCTAATAAATAGATCTTCAATAGAAATCAATAAATCATCAAATGAACACAAGAAAAATGCAAGAAATTGCTGTTTTTTTTGCTTTTTCCTGTAGTAGTCCGTACCAAATCTGTACCAGCCACCCAAACTCCATAAAAATGATTCCTTTAGGGTTATATACCCATCCAACAACTGTTCAAACTGTTTGGAATTGGTTTGATTACATTAAAGTTCCTAAAACTCCTAAAAATCACTTTCCTGCCCAAAGTTGGAAGTTTAAAATTTGAATTTTCCAACTTTTATTTTATTAACTCCTACTAACTAAAAATCCTTCAAACCTATTAAATGGAATTATTCAACCTTAATTAACATGATTAAAACATTAAAAACCTATCTAGACTCTTAGGACATTATTTGTCCAATTACAATGCATTGTGGTCCTTTGGTTCTTATGTGGACCCTTAGGACATTTGAATCCTTTAATGTTTTTAACTATTTTAAAAGTCATAATAGGCTTCAAAATGTCATAATTAATGTTTTTAGTTGCTTGATATGTCTTCATGACCCCTGCATCCTCATGTCTCTTGAAGTGTTCCTTGAAGAGCTTGGGTGCTCCTGCACCAATATCCTACGGTTGAATTTTATTTCAGTTTGATTCAAATCACTTGAAGTGGATGTTTCTTTTTTTTGCTTCATGATATTCTTGTGTTGAGATCTAGTTTGGACCATAAAATAAGGATCAACTTTCTACAATATGGGAGTTAAACCTCTAACTCCTTAGGTTGGTTTAAACTTTAAGTACAAAAAAGAAAATCTAGGATGTTTAGTGATTAAATGATGGTGATGAGATAAATGAAGGATGAATGATACAGATAAATGAAGAATTAAATGATGGTGATGAACTCTTAAGAACTTTGGAGGAATACTATACTTTTAGGACTTTTGGATTTGGTTTGGATTTGATTTTATTTGATTTGGATAATGGACTTATAAACTCCAAGATGTTGGATGTTATCTTGGAATAAAATTTTCCACAAGGATGATAATTTAACTAAGTGTATGGGAAAGGATTCATCCACACACACTTAGCCAAAAAAGGTAATTTTGATTTTGATTTGAAGGATTACCAAAATTCTAGCATGGTCCAAAATATTTAGAAACCTCTAAGGATAGAATCCCTAGGGACAAGTAGTAATATGTGGAATTTTCAAAGGTATTTTCTCTTTCCAAAGAGTTTGAAATCTTGATGACTTGTTGAATGTTTGTTTAAAATTTCTAGATCCAATAAAATTATTTAACTCACTCACAAATTGCACAAGACCTAGGATAGAAAATATAATATTTGTTGAGTCCCCACTTGGATTTCTCCAAACATTGAGACAAAGCGAACAACTAGAGATTTGGAAACATTGGCTCCCCTTCATGACACACTTCTTGGGACCAAAAAATCTCAAAATCCTTAAAATCCAAAGATTAAAAGGATTTATTCATTTCTACTTTGAATAGTACAAATGTGGGGTGGCTTCAGAATGACCATTCTTGCACCAAAAAATAGTAGGGATTTTAGATTCTATACAAATTGGTTATTACTCAGGGTAATCAGGGACATGGCACCTTGCAAGTGTCCAGCAAGCCACTAAAGGATTTAATCAATCCTACTAGGGGCTCTTATAATTTTTATATTAGTACCTCATTTTGAAAGACATTTTATGGCTAAGGCCTACATAACATGAGGACTTGACAATTTAGTTTTATCCATTTATATACTGGCTCGAGTGAAAAACTAGTTGGAGTCGCCTTCGAATTGGTCTTAGGTAGGCCCCTCTAAAGGTATCAAAAGTGAGGAAGTACATTTGTATTTTTACCACCCAATTCTTGTAAAGCACAAAGAGGGAACACACACAATGTCTCTTTCACACTAGCATGATTTGTTCAATTTTAAGCCAAAATTTGAAATATGTAGGTAATTTTTTAGACAACCAATGTCAATAGAATGCTTTTTATTCTCAAGATTGTCATGAAGCACAAGAGAAGTGTATATTCCTTAAAATGACACAACTTGCAAAAAATATTACTAGAAAAAGAAAAAGCAAGTTAGTTTTAAATCCTCAAAGCAATGGGGTATGTGCATGATCATGATGGAACAAAAATTGGTGATATGATAGGTATGTGTAGAGTATGTGGTTGATGACTTTTTTTTACCCAAAATTGATGAAACAAAAAGGGTTTTTAAAGGAGAATCTTAGCTTTCCACCAAAATAAATTATGTTTTACTTTGAATTTAATAAATAACTATTATTCATTTTCTATTTCAATTACGACTAAAGTACATATTGATAGGATGATTGAGAAACATCTATAACTTTCAAATGGTATCACATTTTTTGAATCTAAAGCATGTGTCACATTCTATGCTTTCAATACTATAGGACTAAAAAAAATTGAATTTCATGAAGTTTTGACCAAGTTAAGGTGGTTAGACATACGATTTTTTATATTTTTTAAAAGTTTTAATAAAAAATAATAATTAATTATTTACTTGGAAAAAAATTACAAAAAAAATCCATCACATTAGGACATGAGTCCTCTAATTATATCTAAACTCTTATACAAAAATATTATCATTTTATTGTGGTTAGGGTGGTCAAACATACACCTACTTATTTTTTCCCTAAAATTTAAGTACTAATGCATTGAAATTTCAAATTTTCACCAAATAGATTTAAAAAAAAAATAAACCTAGTAGTTTAGAAACTACATTCAATTTGCTACCATATTTTTTGAAATAATATAGATAACTTATTCAAATTTTTATATCAAATTTCCTAACTCTAATTTTTCTGAAATTTTCACCACTTAAGGACCTATTTTTTCCATGATGATCCTATACATACCCAATGATGAGTTCTTTTTATAGAACGAAAAACCAAGTATGAAGTTGTTTGTTCAATTTTAACCCAAAATCCAAATTCTAGTGAGTTTCGAAGGCTCAATTTTAATCAACTTGAAGAGATCAAATCAATGGTTAATTTTAAACCCAAAGTTGAAGTGAGTTGTCCTAAAACATAAAAAAAAGTAGTAATCAATTCCCTAGGCTATTACAATAAGCATTTAAAAATTATTTTCAAGTTCAAATCCATTTGCTACTTTTCACTTCCAATTCCCAAGTACAATGTCACTAATTCTTTATGAAAACTTGCAATGCTTAAAGTTATCATAAATAATATTTATTTCAAGACACTAATGAAGCAATGCATTATCACAAAAAAAGTCCCCTTGTCTTGGAAACTATCTTTAAAAAAAATAGTCAGTGGTCATAGTAGTAAAAGTTAATCAACACATGATTCCAAGTGAACATTACAAAATGACCATGCCAAATGAAAGTTGTAGGTCAAAATTAATCCACACCAACCAAGTGAGAGAAAGAATTTCATGTAGTGTCAAATTTTATGTCTACACTTATTGGATGTAGGAAAATTAATTGCATTTATCCTATACTCATCATAGAAAGTGCTTCTATAGTAATGATAAAATTGTTAGAAATGACTTTCAAAGTAGAAGACAACTACCTCTCACCTAACCCTTGGATTGAAGTAAATGGTTTGGTTGGAAGCTATCATTTCTTAGCAGGAGGCTACCAACACAGATCAAGCATCAACAAAAAAATTTCATACAAGTGTCAAGGTACATAAATAAACATCATCAAAAGATGAATAATGGTGATGTTATGTATGATATCTTAAACCAAAGTTAATCAAATTTCATGCAAGCAGGAAGAAAAAACTATGAAAAAAATTTGTACAACTATAGAATTCAATGCGAAGCAAGTTTGAATGGCACTAAAAAAAATTAATGCACAATTTAAAATTCAATGTGTAGAGAAATAGAATCCAATGTGCAGAAATTTAGATTCAAATAATCAATTAGGCTTTGAAAAAATATAGAGATTTTCAATCTAATATGTGTGAATAAATTTCTATCTAATCAATCTCCTAGTCATAGCTACCAAGTGCAAGGTTTTTGCAATCAAAAAAATTGTGAAAGAAGTTGAGGAACCATGGCGACAAAAAATATGTGATTCAACTGCCTCAATCAATTCAATTTGGAGTAGCCACCTATGTTTATAATGTCACTTCTTCTCATCATAACTTCTTTCACTTCTCTAATTTGGTGAGCAACAACATTACCATATCAGGTAGTAAAAAATAGGACCACTAGGGTTGGTCTCAAAAGAAAAAAAGGCTTTGATAATGCTGTGGTAGCATCAGATCCTATAGAACCATTAGTTGCTCGGTTAGCAACCCATAATGAGGTGATGATTCAATTTCATGAGTCAAAGGAGAAAGTAGAGTATTTAAATTAAAACTTCTCTATTGCAATGTTAGAGATAAGTACTAAGGAAATTTTGGTGAAACAGCATGCCAAAATTGTGGAATTTGTTGTGTCAAATTGGGAGAATGATCAAAATGAAGTACTAGCTTCAAAACAATAGGTTGAGTCTCTAACACAGCGGAAGACTGTTCTTGAAGAATGAGTAACCCATTTTGTTGGTGCTCTAAAAGAGTGCATGTAGTAACTCTAACATTTAAGAGAAGAGCAAGAGCATAACATTCATGGGGTTGTTATTAACAAGACCAAAGGATATGATAAAATCATATTTGAATTTGAGGCTAAATTAGTGGTTTTAGAAAAATAACTTCTTCAAGCAAGTGTGGAGAATACTACATTATCTAGGTCTTAGTCAAGATCGTTGGGAGAATTAAATCAAGCTAGATCTCAAACTGAAGCTGAGGTCAAAGTTCTCAGGGTAAATATCAAGTCATATCAAAATGAAAATTCTTCCTCAAATGTGAACTTAATGTTCTTAGCAAGGAACTTGAGATTCACAAGGAAGAAATAAATATGAGCATGAAAAGTGTAGAGGTAACTAACAAGCAATAGTTGGAAACTATGAAAGCTTCTAGTTTATATCTTTCAACTTCATATGGTTCTAGCTATGATGATTCTCAAGAACAAGGTTGAAAAGAGTCTGAATTTCTAACTAAACACCTTTTCATCATGGAAGAGGAACCAAAAATGCTAAAAGAGGCCTTGTCAAAGCGTAATAGTGAGCTTCAAGGTTCAAGAATGATATGCTCCAGAACAACTAGTAAAATTTCCATCCTAAAGAAACAATTAGAAGTTTTAAACAATGGTCAGAAACCAAGAGAAACTCATATTTGAACTACATGTGGAACAACCATGAGGTCAAACTATGTAAAAAATAATATCTATCACAAAGTTGAATTGAATACACAACCTGTAGGAAATTCTATCTTACTTATTTACAAGCAATGAAACTATTACTTGCCTTCTTTTTTTTTTAAGAATTTGGACTTCAAGAAGAGGACAATGTTCAACTTAAGTATTCTAGATTTAACTATTTAAATGCATGAGTCGATGCATGAAAGACTATATTTTCACAATATCAAAACTAGAATGTGGCAAGAATTACTAAACAAGATACTCATCTAGAAAAGAAATAAATGAAATATGAAGATCTTAATCCTAGAAGAATTGCAAGGTGCTAACAAGTATCTAAGCACAAAATAAAAATAAAGACACTTTGATGGGTTTCTTCTCAATTTTTTTTTATTAAGAGCTAACCAAAAAATAATGCATTAAATGGAACTTGAATCCTAAACAAAAACAAAGACTCTATAGTCCTATTTCATGTGATAGAAAACAAATTGAAGTCAACAAATGTTAGTGTATTTTACTCTTCTTCCACCTTATAATTAGAGTAGGACTAATAAGATGAAATGGATACAAATGGAGACTACTAAGAAGCCCCATGGTGAGCACCAAAATGTGTATGCTAGTTTTGCACTTGCTCGCAAACAAACAAACTTAGCATTTGTAAGTCAAACTAAGCAAACCAAATCAAGCATCCCTATGAGATATTTAATCATGCTAGATATGCAAATAACAACCATGAAATACCAAATAAAATCAATTAAAATCATACAAGCATGTTCATACCTATCCCATAGTGGGAGTGGTGCTCCTTTGATGTGGAAAGGATTCCTTTTCCCACCCCCTTGATAAGCTTCTTGATGGGATGGACACAATGTGATACAATGCAAGATGAAATGTTCCTATAGTAGAAAATCTAAGATTGTGGATGGATTGTGGATAGAAGTGGCTTCTATTTATAGATTGAAGGGTTGAAGAATGGAGAGATGGGAGGAATGTGGGATTACAGGAGATTCAATAAGATTGTGACACTTGTCACAAATCCAATGGGTGAAGTTGGAGCACATTTTGGAGAATGTGCATAGTTAATGCATGTGGTTGAGGATTTGAGAGGTGGAAGAGGCATTAAATGAATGTGGTTGAGATATTTTGGAGGGAAATTGTTTGTGCGATAAAGTTAAATAAGTGGAGTTAATGAAGGAATATTCCCTTAGAATATGCCTTTGTGAAGGAAAATTGAGATAATTAGTTAATTAAAAAAAAAAAATTATGTGCAAGTGGGTTGGTTAGTCAGGGGTTGAGTTTGACCAAGGTTGAGTTAAAAGCTAGACAATGGGTAATTAATATTAGGACTTAATTAATCGAGAATTAATTAACTTGGAGGAATTTTAGGGGATTTGACATTTGATTTAATTAATTTGATTTATTAAATCAGATGAGAGGATTTTTAGGAATTTAATTAAATAAATTGATTTATTTAATTAAATATTATTCAAATTAGTGAATTAATCAAATAAATTGTTTTATTTGATTAATAGAAGAAATGATGTTAATTTGAGAGTCTATAGGATCTGTGTAATAAGTGTGAAATTTTCATGATTTCCAGTAAAAATTTGAGAACATAAAACATAATAATGTAGTATAGTGCAACTTTTTATCAAAAAATAGTTTATCATTATCTATTCCTTTAAGTTGAGCATCAAGGATGTAATATGCTTCTTATGCACTATCTTCGAGATCCTACCATGGAACATGTGGATTGTCCTTGGGCACCGCTTGTTCACAATTAGCAATGAAGATAAAATGCCTAATATAGAGAGCTTTTGTGACTAATATCCAATGTTAACTTATGGATTCAAAATATAGAGAAGTCTTTTATATCATGTGAATTCCTAATATAGAGACCTCTTTATGACTAATATCTAATGCTAACTTATGGATTCAAATTGTATAGAAGTCTTTTATATCATATCATATCTTATAGACACAATTTGTGTGGTTGTTATCTATTTTTCTATCTACATGCAAAGACCAATGACTAAGAACTTAAGATCTAAAACTTATTATTTACATATATCCTTTCATTATTTAAAGCACATCGAGCTCATCTCTACTTTTCATATCTTGCACACCACAATCCTTATGCTATAACCTTAAAGAAAAAACTAGTTCACAGCTAAATCATTATATGTCAATTGCACTCTATAGAAAATTCAATATTTACTTGTGTAAGTATAATGGTGTCTATTTTTGGTTTTGGGGAAATGGAAATTGAAGTAAATTTGTATTGTACACTCTAGGGATCTCCAAATTTGTATATAATATATTCTCTAATATGTTCATCTTGGAGAACAACTTTTTAGCATCTAGTAGCACAAGCCTTGTGGTTAAATAGTTCAACCAATTTATATATGTGAGGTAAACAACTTGTGTCTAACCACAAGTTTTTGGGAATAACCTTTAGCTAAATAATTTAAAATGTATATGAAAGAAAATATTTTCCATAAATGTACTCTTTTAAACCTTTTTTCCTCATTTGATCATTAGTTTTCTTCATTCATGGATTTAAGTTGCAACTCTAGAACTTGGAATAAGAAATTATTTTACTAATCTACCAAAAGTTTCAATGTGATCCTCTAGCCTTTCTTCAAGCCCTAGATTTTTTTTGGCAATCATATCATCTTTGAGCACATTAGGCACATCAAGATAAATT
>VDFB02243097.1:0-19418 GCA_007258455.2 Sequoia sempervirens | reverse complement strand
AAGAAAACGGGAAATTTAAAGTTTATTCTAAACAGTGAACTCATACTACAAAATCAGGTTCATGTATGCTGCATTAGATGTGTTGCATGCTTCAGCTTCCTTTCTCAGTTGAGGCCTGCATGGTCAACACATTGAAAATTAAGCTCCTGTTTTGTTGGGATTTCATATATTTTGTAATGCATATGCTAGATTTTTTCTTAATATTTTTGTATTTCAAAATGTTTGTATATTTTACTCTATTTTTCAGTTGATGTATTGTCTGTATCTCTTACTTGCAGTACCCATAGATATCATTTAAGAATAAAAGAGATATGACATGGCTTTAATTTTTGCATATATATATGGATATCTGGTAGCTTGTTAGCATCACTAAGAGAAATTTACCCTGTTTCTTGTGCAGGAGTTCTCTACTTAGCGTCTATGCAGATATGTCTGTTACTTGCAAGGTGCACATCTATGGGTTATTTATCCTTTGTATTCACTAATAGCGAAGTCAATTTTAATTAACTGGAAATGAAACATTTAAAATGCTCCTATGTTTTTCAACATGGGTATCGCAGGTCCTAGTTTTAGAATATAGAAGCATTTTTTAAGTAGCCTGAAACAGGTCTAGATGCATCTGGAAGTTGCTGAAATACAAATACATTTGAAGTTGAAAATCTCTGGAATCATAGGAACATTCAATACAGAGCTTACATATGTAAATTAATATGTATTGAAAATAAAAGAAATATACCTTAGATACATTGTAACTCTTTATCATCTTGCTGACAAATCTTCAGATGTTCAGTTGTGGTTTGGTGGCATACATCAGAATGCTGACTGTGCATTCATGTGCACCATATATGTTGCATTTTCTAAACATCAATCTAGTTTACTAAAAAAACTTTAGGCAGTACTAGTAGAGTAGCGATAGCCCAGACGTTAAAATCCTATTTTAAGAACTTTATGTATTTCAAATTAAAAACAGAACTTCCACCAGTCTCCTGATGTTCCCCAAAGCAGGGGTAGTATACCCTTAGAGTGTGGTCCTAGGACAATAAAGTGACATAAAAGCTGGTTTCTGCGTCCCCAAAAATAATAAAATTCCTAACATAAAAGCAAATGTCTAAACCACCAAAGGTCTATATACAACTTTAAATTCAACCTGCGGCCATGCACAGATGACAACCTCTACAGGGTAAAAGTTTCCATGTAACTCTATTGCCTATGTGGTATAATTCTCATGTTTTTGGTGTAATATAAGTTGAATTTCTCCTTTAGAAGAAAAGGGCGGGTAGGGGGTGCCGAGGGTGCTCTTTTTCTTGAAAACAACAAAAAATGCATCTATTATGTGGTCATTGATTGTATCAATGAAGTTCCTTGTAGTGCATTACTTCAATCAATGACAAATTAATATGTTAGTGTTAGTTTTTGGTTGTTCAGCTTCTGTTCTTTTCCAGTGGGCACAGTAGCAGTGGGTACAGATATATCCTATATTTAGTGAATTAAGTTTGTATAGATGGTCGCTTATATTTAGTGTTAGCGTTCCTAGTTCTAAGTGCAGGTGTCAAGTCAATTCTTTGATGTGTTTTTGTTTGTTTGTTTTTTCTTTTCTTTTCTAGTATTTATTCTGGGCGTAGGAGCTATTTTTTTTCATAGAGAGATTCTAAGTGATAAAAAAATGTGAGAAGACTCCAGCTTTAAAGTGCTCTAGTTCTTTTTTGTTTGCCCAAAATAGCATGTCTATTTAATGACCATGGGTCATCACTTTATTAATACAGGAAAATTCTGAATAAGAAGAATATTCAGACAGCAATTTTGATTGATACTTCAGTGTGCTGATTAGGTTATTTTCTGAGTGCAGAATCTGGTTAGCATGGTCTGAGTTTTGACAATCAGAACGAATTTCATTTGACCTCATAATATATTAATGCAATCAGTGAGCAATTAATATATTGCGTGGTTATGATTGATTGACATATTCTTATAAGGGCCATTTTCACTAGTTGATTGGGATCAGATGATTGTGGATACTACACTTGAAAACACAAATTTATTTGACAAATTGACCGAGTTTCAAATGGTCATAAATCTTCATAACTTGTCCTCATGTCACCTGTGCGAACATGATTTATATGTGCATGGAAGATTAATGTCTTATACTGCGCATAGATTTTTTTGATAAGAAGGCTGCTCAAAACAAATCAGTCTGTCTCAATGTCAATTGTCTCATGCCCATAGGAAAAATAAAAAACTCAAGGAAAAAGAAGTATATGCATGAATCCCCACAACTTTAAAGAGCAAGGGATTTTCACTTTTGATAGATTTCCCTCCATATGTGTACTTCTCTGTTAACTAAAATTTTTGTTATTAAGCATAATTTTCTATCAAAGGCTTGAAAAATTGATGTTATGAGTTTTCAAGTTGTTAATTGTAATTCCTTGTGGTGTGGTGTGTATGAAGATTCTCAATGTTTAGATTCAAATCTTCAGAGATTATAATGGGAAGAAGAGATAAACATCCCTCACATAAAGCAGTCAGTAGTCAAAGAGCGTGTATTAGCATTATCAGATTTGCTTTTATATGTTGCTACAGTCCAAGAGTATATGATTTCTTGAAGACAGTCACAGTACAATGATTCTGTATTTTCAGTAAGCATTAGAGTTATATGCTAATGCATTTTGTGCCCCATTAGATACTCTTACCTCCCTATAAGACATTGTCACGACAGGCTCTTAGCATACAGGCACAGGAGTTGGGGTCTGAAAACACATTTTATACCAGAGTTTTTTATCCTTTTGTTTAAGGCACACTAGCTCCTTTTCATGTAAGATAATAATTCTATTTTTCTATTTGCATGACACTACATGCCTAGGTTTTTTTTATCATGCTTGGAGGCTTTTACTATAATTAAACATTTATTCAATACCACAATTAATTTGTAAATGGATTTGAGCTATCAGACTCCCTGTTCTTACATCACCCATCAAGAGCACAATAATGGTAATGCTGCCAATAACTACTGACATGACAATCCAATTGTTTGATCGCATGGGTGGCTTTGCGAGCCTTCCTTAAATCATTTAAAAAAAATCTGAAATGGTCAGGTAAGTTCAAGTTCTAAAGTTTTGGTTTTTTGAGTTCTGCTACAATTTGTTATCATGGCAGCATCCTGTATGGCCTTTCTAGCTCTTTCCCTTACATTTACTGTGCGTTGTGTGGCCCTTAAGCTGTGGGATTTTGTCATCAGTCATGTTCTCAAAAATGAAATGGACTGTTTTATTTCTAGGATTGTAGTAGTTAAAAAGTTTTGAGGGAAGATGGAGAATAAAATTGTGACATGGAATCTCTCTCATGAATCCTGCTTGTGAGATCCTGTATTCGGTTTTTGTAGTCCTCATTTTTATTCATGACAAATTTTTGTTCTGTCTTGTAGGAATACTATGATCCAAATCGATCAATGCTAGAGCTTGTATTTGCACCTGCAGAAGAATGGATTGCTCGCAGTGACACTGACATCCTTGAGGCTACTCTTAAGGAACTTTCAAGACTGTTTCCTGATGAAATTGCAATAGATGGAAGTAAAGCAAAGGTTTTGAAGTATCATATTGTTAAAACCCCGCGGTAAGTGTGTCCTTTAGTTCATTCTTTTCCTTTGTGTTAAGTGCATTAGAGCACCATGAAGCTATTATTCTCTACTCAACTCATGCTGCTGTTGTGGTCTATAACCATGTGTAAAATACGCCTAGGTAGTATGGCATGAGTGAGATTACTAAAATTATTTTGGAGTGCATGGATTAAATGTTGTTTTTTTTAGTAGAAACTTAATTAAGCTGTAGAGAATGCATCAAGTACATTGCAAGTAAAACTTCTCAGTCGCACATATATTTTAAGACACTTGTATAAAATTAGGAGTATGAGAGATTGGGATCTCATGAATATTCCAAACAATTTGCTCTAACTTCCCATGAAATATATCTTCTCCTTGCTTGAAACTTTTATCAAACAAATTCTTCTTCAAATTTTGTATGAATACTAGAATACTTTTGTTTGGGAGTCAGTTTATAAGGATTTTCCTATTGCCGGTGAAGTCAGAATCTTGAAGAAAAATATTAATCAGTGTTTTTCATTTATTGTTAGCAAGTTTGAAACTGCTTACATCTAATTTGTTTATACGAAGAATTTTCTGTGTCATTCCTTTTCCTTAATCCTAATTTGAACTTGCATATGCCTCTCCAGGTCTGTTTACAAGACAATACCCAATTGTGAGCCTTGTCGTCCTTTACAGAGGTCACCCATAAAAGGATTTTATTTGGCTGGTGATTACACCAAACAAAAATATTTGGCATCCATGGAGGGTGCTGTGCTATCAGGGAAGCTTTGTGCACAAGCTATTTTGGAGGTACCTCACTATTTTTGCTATTTTCTGCTATTGTTAATTATCACTAGGAATTACATGTTGATTCCTTAAAAGTTTCTACAAGATCTTGTTTAAGAATCTTAATATGGATTAGAATGTGTTGGATCTTGTTTGGCACATCTTAGTTTGGAATTGCATGTTGAATTAGTGTTTTTAGTCACTTCTTATTAGCAGCAGACTTATTTTCTGCTTATTGTATAACACTTTTCCAATTGATGAAACAATTCACTATGACATCAACACAAATTCTTTAAGGTTGAGGGGAAGGTGTTGAAATTAAAATTAGAGACTCATAATGCCAACAGGATAATAGCAATCTATTTCTCTAAATGGAGTAATACATGTTTCCCACTATTTCAGTTTTCCTTTATGAGAATTCCATCACGGACATCTCTGTTCATGTATTCTATTTGGGTGCCACTTGAAGCTCAAATTTATCCTCCCCAACCTAAAATTCTGTTTGTGTCCATCAATCAGTTGGAGAGCAATGGCTCAAATTTAATTCACTTAAAAAATTAGAACTTGGAAGAAAGCCTTCTAGATTTTTATACAAATTCAACTTCCATGTTGGATGATTTCAAAGGGAGGTGTTCTCCCAAGGCTCACAAGAAAATTGTAGTTACTATGGTGGGTATTCCTGTCTCTGCAATATGTGTAATGGTGGACGATATGGTTTACAGTATCAGCTATTACAGTTAAGCCATATCAGCCATTACAGCCTTTTTCAAAATTATACCTGTTTTTATAGCATATTGGAAACTATAATTATGTTGATATAGGCTTTATTTTATTTTATTACAATATGAGAGTATCAATCTGGAACCAAATCCCATCATAGGGGAATGCCACTGTAGCGTAAAACTTGTATTGATTCTTGGGTAACAACATTAAAAGGGTGCATTTCAGAAAATTTGGGAAATTGGGACATCTATGTACCTTTATAAGATTTTAAAAGATTAAGCCAATCCTGAGATAACCTAGAAATCTGGTGGGTTAAAATAACTTATAAGCATACCACAATTCACAGCTTCTTACAGGTTGACCTTGGTGGGTAGTAAGCTTTTTAGTGGAGCCAATGTATATCCTGTCATGTGTCAAGAGAATACCAGCCTGAAACAATTGTATAACCAGTTGAGATTCAGTAGATTAATCTTCATTGGTGATATTTTTCTGTTACGTGGACTTGCTGCTGAAATGTATCGGGCAAAGCATGTTGGCTTTAGCAGTGTTTGTTGAGTTCAACAATAGAATGGAGTGGAGAAACCTTATAGTGAGGTAACTCATGGTGGACATTATCAAGTTATTTTTTCCTTTATCAATCTTATCAATGAAAGGCTGTACTAACATTCAAACATCTTGTGGAAGAGATTGCTGATAGAAATAACCAAGCTTCTTCCAAAACCAAAGTGTTATAGATAAAGATGCCAACAATGTCGGTACAGTTGTTTGGTGCATTTAAGCATTTTACCTCAATAGTTCAGCTATAAAGCTTATATTCTGATATACTTTCTGGATGTCTGGATTTCCTTCCAAAGAATCATGCTTGTAAAAAAGCTTTATTTGTTTGACATGATTTTTAGTCTCCGAGAATTTAGTGTTTAAATTTGCATCTTTCAGTGCAACCCAAAATGGAACAGCATGTAAAGTAAAAGTTAAAACCTTTGAATTGTGAGGGGAAGCTCCCTTTTAAGAAGAGAGAAGGAAATGATATGTTTCCTAACATTGAAATTATAAAAGCCTAGAAATACTGGGGATATAAATATGCAATACAAACAAACAAATTTTTTTTTTTTTAAATTTTCCTTTTCATTCTCAAGCTAGGGCACAAGGCAATTCAGCACTTTTGCACAAGAAAAAGATTTTTATGTTTTCTATTTGCTACAAAAAAAGATTTATAATTAATTAACACTCACACTTTTCAACTAAATGCAGAGACTAATATTATGAGTGAAATGTGATTGGATTGAATATCAATAAACCATGTATATAAATAACTATGAATTAAATATGAAGAGCAGCATACAAAGTTACAAAAACATTTTTTAATTAAGACTACAATGCAGAGCTACAAGACTTTCTTAAATAAAGATTACAATACAAAGCTTGCAATAATTACTAAATTATTCTTAACTCACACAAACAATTAAATTAGAAATCAAAAGACTCTTTGAAATAGGAAGCAGGGAAAGTACTATTAAAAATCTATGTGCAAAATGACACTTATTATAAGGTTTACAAAACTTTGTATGAAAAATAAATAAAAAGCTAAGTATAATTTCTCAGCTAAGAATAGTTTGCTTGCACACAAAACAAACTCAAAATACTATTTTATCTTATTTAATACAATTATGAAATCAGCAAATATTTTTATAACTATCTTAAATTAAATCTCTCAGATAATGATCTTAAACTCACATTTTGTGAAATAAAAGATATGGTGTAACTATGCTCCCCAAGTTTTGGGATGCATAGACTATGGATGTGATTTGGTATAGTACTTTTAAATATTATTTTTAGGGGGATGATAGGGACTCCTATTAAAAAATAGGAAATTTAAAAAATATAGAGAAATTTCAAAGATTCCAAGCATTATAACATTGATAATGATTCATCATATAGATTACTATAGAGACGAATACATAAATATCTGACTTGAATCAGATTTCAGCGCTGAGAATTGACAAACAATGAAGAAATTAAATGTTTACTGTGAATGCATACATATTATATAAGAATTATAACAAAATGCCTGAAGTGTTTCAAGTTTCAACTATAAAATGACAAAAAACAGAAAATATATGGCTCCAAGTTGTGTCGGGCCTTCAACATAGGGTTTTGAAGACTTCTGAAGGACATTCAAAATGGGTTTGGTTGTAGGCCCTACACTCCCACTCCCTAAAGAACCCCAAGTGGCTGCCATACTTTTATTAGTTCTACTTCTTTTATGCATTTGAACCTCAACCTTCTCACTATCATTACTAGTACTCTCACTGCTGCTCATGATTTGTTTTGGTTAAGAATTGAAAGAGAGCTGCAAGTTCAAATAAAAGAAAAAATAAATTCACATTGCCCTTCCTATGTGGTAAAAAAATTGAAAAAAACTTGAAAAAATGGAAAACAAATTGAAAAAACAAATGTAAAATGAAGAGCTTACCTCTAATGGAGTAGATTTGATGCCCTAGTCTCCTCTTTCAACTATTGTTCTCTCCTCTTTCATGTGCTGCTCTTCACCTCAAGTTTACAAATGTCAAAATGAGAGTGTTTTTTTTCTTTTTGATTGTTTTGATAAGTGAAATAGGTTTAGGTTTTGTTTAAAGGGGTGGGGGGTCCTTGTGGGCCCGTCCATCCCTTTTTTTGTTATCTAAAAATGTGTTTTTTACAAAAATATAAATTTAAGTGTTGCTAGGCCATAGGGGGTGGCTGGCTGTCCCTGGGACGGTAGCCATCCTCTGCCTTTTTTGGGGTGTTTTGGGGGCGTCCCCCTTTTTTTGCATTGATCAGGAACGGGAGGGGTACGTTTCCAAGGCATCTTCGAGTCCCCGAAATGTTTCTGGTGGGGATGGGGGTACCAAGGTAGGGGATGCATCCTTGGGGAGCACTGATAAAAATAGGACTCCAAGAATAGGAGAAACCTCAAAAAGCACATTTGTCCAAAAACTAGTGATAGCTAAAACGAGATACCCAAACAGTTCCACCTGATGGTCTTGGTCTAGAAGCAACACCTTGTATGCTTTGAAGAAACTTATCAACTTGGATTCATCAAGCATTATCATTGAATCCATCTACATAAGTTGCTTTTGTAGCCCTTATGCAACATCTAATATTGATGCCTTTAATTTTGTCAAATTTTCCTCAGCTTTCAAAACACGTGCAACAATTTTAGCCAACTCATATGTGTTGTTGTTGCCTTCTCAAATTCATCTGTCACTAATCATTGAAACTCACCCTATACCTCATCTAGGTCAATTGCCATTCCACTTACAAGGGATAGCAGTCATGAAACATGAAACAAATTCGTCTTCTTCATTCAATTTTTTGTTTATATCAAGTAGAATCAACCTCATCAAGCATCCTCATCAAAATTTTGTATTGCCCTTTCCATGTAAAAACCTATTTTTCTTGCAGCTTGGTTAATCTTAGGGTGTGGTAGGTTGAAGCTTTTTTGCAATTTATTCATAAATTGGAAGTTTATTAGCCATACCTTTTTCCATTACTAAAATCTCATATTTTATCTATTTTACCTTGGCTATCAAAGCATATAACTTTCCCAACACCCTAGTACTTAGTTGATATATTTTATCAATCCATTGCTTAGTGTTTTTCCCATGTGCAACTAGCTAATCTAATTGCCTTTGCTTATTAGTAGACTCTAGAATTTGAGGAAAAAAAAATATAGGGTTAGGAATAGGTTGCAAGAGGCGAGCAATGAACCCTTGGAGGAGTTTGATTTCAGCCTTCAAGGATGCCTTATTTCTTCCATTGTTGAGGACTATTTCCTTGATATTCTCAATGACTACCTCCATCATATTAAATTCACTATGGTGTAAGTGAACCATCAAGTTATAAGATTTGGTCTACCGGACTTGACAAGCTAATTTTGGTCTTGACTCGCACTTACGCCTCTCAGACTTTGTAGCGTCCCCATGCATAATCGTGACTTAGTGATTGATGGCTCATCCCTGGGTGTCACGGCTAGTCAAAGGCAAAATTAGGGTTTTCTGATCGCTGGATTCTCTTGAAGATCTGGTGGTTTGCTTGTTGGAGCTTAAATGATTCTAGATTCCTTCCGGGTTTCTGTAGAGCTTCGCAATGGGTGGCTTACGTACTGTATCTGAAGAACTCTTCCGACTTCTATTGTTTTTAGTAAATTCTATTTTTGGCAGTGGTCCAGTCAGCACCAGCTCAGTCAACTTACCTCTTCTGGCAGTTCATTGGGTAATTCTGAATTTTGGCGTAAGGGGTTCATTTTGGAGGAATAAGTATTTTAAAGACAATAATGTTTTATTTTAACCCCTTGTCCTAGTATTATGACTTTAAGTTGTTTTAAAGAAGGGGACCTTGAGGGGTATTTTCTAATGAAGGAAATATTTTATATTCCTAAAGTCAAAAATACTTCTTGGAGAAAAGGGACGCTCTTTTTATGAAGGAAAAGATTTGAAACAAAGGAAGGTTAACTTCATGAAAGGGGGCACCCAAATTGGAGGGAAAAGAAGATAGTTACAAAATTGAAAATTGGGGTTTCTTTCTAGAAGCTTCCGGAGGATCCTCTCAAAATTATAAAAGGGAGCTTTGGGTCTTCATTTGGACATCTTATGACTTCTATATTGTTATGCTGCCGAAATGGTAACAGGATTGCTTCGAGGAATGAATGCCTCCTAGCCTTGGCTCGACTTCGTGCTTGAGAGATAGCACCCAGTGGAGAGGTTTGCTTGTTTGAGTGACATTTTGTAGTGAGGTTTGCATTTCAGAATTTGATTGCACGGCAGAAGTTCAGTTTATTGCATTTTATGTCATTGGAGTTGATAACAGGCTGAATTCCTACTCACCTATAAATCAAAACATGTGAGTTGTTTTGGCATTGGTCTCCATTGGTTTTCTCTGGTTGGAAGTGACCTCTATGAATATTGCTTGCAGATTTTAATATGAAGTTTTACATTCGGTAAAGTAAATTCGGTCATTCCTTGTAGTGCTCTCTCGAGTTTTGGGATCCGTGCTACTAATTACAGTTACCTTTAGCTGTCCTTTCTTACAACTAAACTAGGTTTATCATTTTATGGGGTATTTTGCACTGGCCATGTAATTTGAGTGAGAAATGAGTGAGTTGTAAGCTTTTCATTGAGTTTATGTATTGTTGGTTCTGTATTTCATGTTGCTGGTCTGTCAGATCAGACTCGAGAAAATTGCATATTAGCGAAGGACGGGTGTTAGGAATTCATTATTGACCTAGTGGATGACATCTTTACTATTGCAACAACTTGTAGAGCTTAAGTCCTTGATCTTGCAAGCATTCTACTTCTCATTGTAAGTCGAAGAAGAGTAATCACAAGATTTATCAGTGTTTTGTAATTGCCCACCCGAATAAGTGGAAGAGGCCAGTTTGCCGCCCATTTTACTTTGATTTGCATTAGGTCATTCACATTCCCACTTCTATGGTAAAGCTCCATTCCACTGGGTTTGAAAGCACATTCGGTGTTGAGCTTACCAAGTTGCATTCGTATTTTAAATCTCACCACATGGTCACCTCATTCCCATCTCTGGGTTTGGGTACATACTTGGTGTTGGGTTACTTTCAGTTGCAGTTCTGATTTATTGTACTGACGATCCTCTTGCCATATGACAGCCTCTCTCTTGTTGAGATTGAGTGCGCATTCTTGGCAATGAGTTATATTGTAACTGCTGGTTTGATTTATCTAACCCTAATGGGTGCCTTCTGTATGTTGTTGTAATTGCATTCAAAAATCGGAAAAAATTTGGTCCGGTTCATTACAATGGTATCAGAGCCAAGATCCTACCATCCTGTGAAAGTAGTCAATGATTTAATTGACCGATGAGTGACAGAGATACCAGATGCTACGTACAGAGAGAGATGACTACAGAGAAGTCTCTACTTGAGTTAATGCATGAAGTGTTTACGCTAATGAAGGATCCTGACATAAGGTGGGGAATCAGAAAGATTTATGCTAAGTCTGAGAAGTCGGATTTGATTGAGGTTTCTAAAGAATGCCAGTTCAAGAGGCAATGTGAACATGAGGCTGCCATTCTCCGTGAAGAATATCAGAACATGCCAGATGATTATAGGAACAATGTTTCATTTGATTCTCATTTGGGTTGTGTGGCAATACGAAGACCTGGAAAGTTGGCTATGGTCAACT
Organism: Sequoia sempervirens; assembly: GCA_007258455.2. Lineage (NCBI taxonomy): Eukaryota > Viridiplantae > Streptophyta > Pinopsida > Cupressales > Cupressaceae > Sequoia > Sequoia sempervirens. The sequence continues at coordinate 8,144 of VDFB02243097.1, read as the reverse complement.
ACATCAAGAAAATGATTAAGAAGGAAGAAGAACATGCCACGGTTGCAAGTGCAAGGAAGGAAGAAGAAATGTTTATTTGTGGGTTGCAGCCCACAAGTAAGCAAAATGAAGAGAAAAATCAGTCAACTAGTGTTGAAGATGGCACAAGCAAGGTGCACATTTTGCCTAAAAATGATAGGGCGTTGGACGAAGAAACCTTGACAGTTGAGGAGTGTGTGGGAGAGCCCCATAATACTCCCCTAGACTTGCATGTGATAGCAAGTGATGAAGATCAGTTTGGTGAAAAGAATATAGCAACAGACTTGAATGCTAATTTGGATTCATACCATGAAGGTTTTGAGACTAAGGGCTTCACAGAAGATTTCAGTAATATTGTTGTATGGGATGAGTTTGCTGAAGAAGAGCAAGTAGAAGGAAATATTGATGGTGCCTTTGAATCAACCTATGACCATTGCCAAAGTGATAATGTTGGTAATGATTCCTACATTATTGTACCACCTCATGTTGAAGATTTGGTGATGGATAATTTTCCTCATGTTGCTGTCCCAACTTCCCAAGAATTTCCACATGAAGGAGCCAATGACATATTTACTCATGATGGTTTCATAGAAGATAAAAATGATGAAGCTTTCAAAACAATTAGCTTTGAAGATTCTTTACTTCATCACAATGGTGTCATGGGAGCTATTTGGTTTGATTAGCAAACCAAACTAAAAGAAAGAAATATTTTTGAGGATATTAGTTTAAGTGAGTTGGGTGGTGACCTATTCAAAGAGTCAACACTCCCAAAGAAGCACGAAGAGCTCTTTTCTTTTGATCAAAACAATCAGCCTCTTACCATTTGGGATCCAGGTGTGAAGGCATCTAGCGATGACAAGGAACCAGTATGGGATGAATTTCTCTTTGATCCGGATAATGAAATGGAACTTGATGAGGACTCTATATCAGCAAACAATGGTGACAATATGCTTGAGTTTGGGGCTGCCTTCAAGTTTGATCAAAGTGACAGTGACGTGGAAGCAAAGCTAGAGGGCCATATGGCTCTTGAAGATGGAGAGTTTGAAGGTGTTACTAAACACAAATCTTATTTATCAATGCTTGAAGCTAGTTGTAAGCATTGTATTGAAGAATTTGTGGAGTCTAATTCTCTTTGTGATATTGAGCAATTTCAGCTAGTAGGTGGTGAAGGAAAGGAGTTTTCGAGCAGCTATGAGGGTAGCGAAGATGAAAAACAAAGTTCTGATTTTCAGTTGCAGCCTATCAGCAGTTCACCATCTTTGCATGTTCATGAGTGGAAAGATCAATGCAAGGTATCTTTTGAAAAAGAAGTGCAAGCGCTATCCCTATTTGATCGCACACACAATTTGGTTGATTATCTCTATTGGAAGGCTCAATTTGAAGAGAGACAAAGTGGAGTTAAGGATGAAGTTGCTCTTCCTAAATTGCAACTAATCAAAGATTCCTTGGAGACCATGAAATCCAAGTACATAGGCTTGATTGAAGATAGAGATCATGCCGTTGAATCTGCAAAGAAGGCCTTCATTGTTTTCGAAGAAAGGGAGAGTATGGTTGATGAGCTCACTTTGGAGCTTAAATCAACAAAGGACAAGTTGAAAGAAACTCACTTGGCTCTAAGAAAGGTTGAAGATCAGTTTGCAGATTTCAAACTTTTCAAGGAGCAAGAGGATGCACGAAGAGCTGGAGAAATCAAGCAAGTAATTGATGAGATTGATAGTCTTCGAGAGGAGTTTCATCTTGAAGGTTTCACAAGAAAATCAAAGGTTTCATGCGCAGATTTGGAGCAGCAAGATGAAAGGAATGACTTTCAAGTTTATGACAATCCTCTTTTCAAGAAGGTGGTGAGAAAAGTTATGATAATCCTCTCTATGAAGTAGAGGATGAAATGAAGAATGAAACTGAGTTTGGTTTCCAGTGCTTGGATGCCTCGATATCACTCCATGAGGAAGTACCACGTCTGTTGATTAGTAATGAATGCATAAGAGGGTTTGAGGATGAAGTCTATACATGGGAAGTGTTGATTCGAGGAGGTTTCAACATCTTCGACACCAAGGTGTTAACAAGGCAAGATTTGGTAGCTGCTGGTAACTTCAGTACAGCAGCAAGAAGCGAAGATTTTAGTCTTGTTACTCATGAAGAGGGGAATGAAGATGGTCCAGAACTTGGTGTTTGCATACTCGTCAATCCATCCCTTTGGTTGAACAATACTTTGGCACATATTGGTCTATTTTTGGATTTGGATTTGAAGTCATTTAATAGTTCATGCTCCAATGTTGTTGAAGTTTTCATGGATAGGCTTCAAGGGTTCAATAGAGGAGGCATCAATCTCTTCAGTATACACTTGATCCTTACTAGTTCTTGGGGATGCATTGAGGTTACCTTGCATTGTGTTGAAAATCATTTTCAGTTGGGTATCCATGCTTGGGATCCTCAACTTGGCTTGATAGATTTTATTACTTATGGAAATGACTTTTGGAGGGATAAGGATCAAATTTCCAGATTTGTTGTAGTTGTTCCCTTCTTTTCCAGCTACTTGTTAGTTCCGTTTGTTCATCAACAAATGGATTGGAGAGAAGTTTTGAGTATGGATTGGAAAGAGGAACAATTGGTTGCTCTTGGCGTTGATCCTTGGCTAAGACAAGAGCAGATTTTGAGACTCGTGCTTGCTGGTTGGAGGCAGACCAACCCTGTTACTTGTGGAGTTACTCTCGTTTGGGAGAGTTTTTCCATCACCACTTGCCAACAAGGTGGTAGTTTTCAGATGGAGATTGCTCTAGTATGTTTTCCGGCCATTTTTGAGGTGTTACCTTGCAACTCTATGCTCATATCATACACTCACACTTGGGAATTTCTTTGGTGCTGCTGTTTTTTCTTGTGTGAGGTACTAAAATCAGATTGCACTTCGCTGACTTCGGCCTTGAACAGCAGAGATTATTTGTTCCTTTGCACGTATTCTACTGTTGGAGTTCATCCTATGGAGGTTTGTGAAGCAAATTTTGATAGTTTCTTTACTATATTGGTTTTGGACAACGAACTTCCACATGTTTTGGATTTCCCTTCTGAGACTCTTGGAGTTGGAACAGTAAGAGTGATTAGAAGTCTTCATGGTGGTGTCGGTATAATTCAGTTGATGCATAGTAGCTCCAGGAGAAGACATGAGGCTGAATTTGTTGAGCTCTTGCAAAGGATTGCTTTCCTCTTTGCAAGAAGATTTGAAGATATCAATTTTCCCATCAGGGCTTCGTTTGTTACAATGTGGAGGTATGTTGAGGAGTTTGATTTTGAGATGAGCAGCCTATCCTTCTTCTTACCTAGAATTGTGGTTGATAGTGGTATGGTTGATACTGTTGACTTTGGGCCTCTTGGACATGAGACGTCGCATGAAGTTGGTCTCAGTCCTTTAAGATTTTTCAGTTTGAGTATCATGGACAGTAACATTCTGGAGTTACAAGGGAGGTTGGTGCAGCATTGGCGAGATGTCTTCACTGATAAGATCAGAGTGGTGCAGCATCAGCATGGTGGGTCCTCCTTTGGAGGGATATGGGACCCTGGGATTGTACTTGGTTTGGTTTGGTGCAGTTTGAGTTATTCTAGAGTTGTGGTGGCATTGCTTGAGGACAAGCAATTTTGGGAAGGGCGGACTGTAATGTCCCCATTTTTAGCACTGCACTTCTCAGTGATTGATGGCCTATCCTCGGGGTGCTGTCAGCTAGTCAGAGGCAGAATTAGGGTTTTCGACTGTTTGGCGGGTTCTCTTGAAGATTCAGGGTTTTGTTTGTTGGAGTTTGGGTGTTCAGATTCTGGATTCCTTCTGGGTTTTCAGAGAGCTTCGCAATGGTGGCGCATGCATTGCATTCCGAGCAACTTTCCGAATTTACTATTTTTAGTAAATTCTATTTTTGGCAGTGATCTAGTCAGCACTAGCTCAGTCAACTTTCCTCTTCTGGCAGTTCATTGGGTAATTCTAAACTTTGGCGTAAAGGGTTCATTTTGGAGGAATAAGTATTTTAAAGACAATAATGTTTTATTTTATAAAATAACCCCTTGTCCTAGTATTATGACTTTAAGTTGTTTTAAAGAAGGGGACCTTGAGGGGTATTGTCTCATGAAGGAAATATTTTATATTTCTAAAGTCAAAAAAATATTACTTGGAGAAAAGGACGCCTTTTATGAAGGAAAATATTTTAAAATAAAGAAATATTAACTTCATGAAAGGGGGCGCCCAAATTGGAGGGAAAAGAAGACAGTTACAAAATTGAAAATTAGGGTTTCTTTCTAAAAGCTTCCGGAGGGTCCTCTCAAAATTATAAAAGGGAGCTTTGGGTCTTCATTTGGACATCTTATGACTTCTATATTGTTATGCTGCCGAAATGGTAACAAGATTGCTACGAGGAATGAATGCCTCCTAGCCTTGGCTCGACTTCGTGCTTGAGAGATAGCACCTAGTGGAGAGGTTTGCTTGTTTGAGTGACATTTTGTAGTGAGGTTTGCATTTGTAGTTTGGGTTTACTTATGTAGTTCAGTTTATTGCATTTTATGTCATTTTCTGTAGTTGCTGATAACAAGGCTGAATCTATAGTTTCACTCATAAATCAAAAAATACAAAAAGAGTTGTTCTGGGTATTGTCTCATTGGTTTTCTCTGTTGGAAGAGACCCTTCATGAATATTTGCAGATTTTAATACTAAGTTTATGATTTTATAAAGCAAATTCGTCATTCCTTGTAGGGTGCCCTTTCTGGAGTGCTTTGGGATCCGTGCCATTAATTAATAGCCACTTTTAGCTGTCCTTTCTCATAACTAAACTAGGCGCCATCATTTTAAGAGTATTTTGCATCAGTTTTCATGTAATTTGAGTGAGAAATGAGTGAGTTGTGAGTCACTTGAGTTTGCGTGGCTGGTCCTCAGATTTCATGTCAGTTGGTCCCGTCGTGACTAGACTTGAGAAAATTGCATATTAGCGAAGGACGGGTGTTAGGAATTCATTATTGACCTAGTGGACGACATCTTTACTATTGCAGCAACTTGCAGAGCTTAAATCCTTGATCTTGCAGGCATTCTACTTCTCATTGTAAGCTGGGAACAAGAGGGACTGGCCAAAGATTTCCTCCCGCCTTGCTTACTGCGTTTGTAATCACCATTGAACAAGTGTGGAAGAGGCTTCTGCCTTCCCGCCTATTTACTTTGATTTGCATTTTGTAATATCCACATCTCACGATGTAGCTCCATTCCCACTGGGTTTGAAAGCACATTCCGGGGTGTTGAGCGATTTCAAGTTGCATTTGTATTTTTTAAATTCCCACCATATACGCTTTCATTCCATTCGTTTGATAGCATACTTGGTGTTGAGTTACTCAGCCAGGCCCCGATTTTTATTGTAATCGACGATCTCCCTGGCTACAGGATGCCTCTCTGGCGTTGAGATTGAGGCGATTCTGAAACAGTTATACCGTAATCGCTGATTTGATTTATCTAACCCTGGGGTGCTCTTCAGATAAGTTGTTGTAATTGGTATTCAAAAATTTGAAAAATTTGGTCCGGTTACAGACTTCAGTAAACTCAAACAAATTGAAAAACCTAAGAAATTCAGAGATTTTTAATGATTTAAAACTTGTTTCATGCACCCTTTAATAAATAAACCTTAAAGACACAATAACCTCATCAAATAGAAGCTACTTGGATCACATACATAAGTATACATCGATCACATAAGTATAAATGTGTAATGTCCCCTATCCTGATTTGCCCTAGAATTTGCCAACTGAACACAAATTGCAACAACTAGGGTTAGGATTTGTCTTACCAAGTAAAATATCTCTTTAATAATGCAATCTTGGGTTTGAATCTTGCAAACGCCATATGAACAAGACATGCAAATATATAACTATATATTTACGAGAGTTAGACAATTACATCACATCAATAGATTATCAACAATGCAAACATATTAGAATTTTGGGAGAAGGGACATGATGGGTCTGCCCGAGGCCATATACCAAGCCTAAGAGGGTGTATACCACAACCCTCCCCCTTGATGACTTGTACCTGCTTTCCCCATCAATGCTTCAACTCCCTGAAGACACTTGCCATCTTGTGGAATTGGGTGGGGGTCGTAAGTGGGCTTTGTCGGCTCTCTGCGTAAGCGTCCTTAGCCTATCTACCACTCCACTCCAGGCCCATCCTACAAGATGGGTTTCAAACAATCAAGCACATCATGTATTCTATCACAAGAATCATTCATTAAATATTCTTATTAAAATACAAGCAATATGCATACATATGTATTTAATGATTTGGTAGAAAATACACCTGAATATAGGGATATATCTGATAATAACAATTCATGGTGATGAATTGGACAAATTTCTCCTCTTTGTCTTCACTTATGTTTCTTTTCCTTAATCAATGATCTATTTCTTAACACTCGTGAGTATATCGTTAGTGTAGATCGCGTATAAGAATCTATCATTCATATTAAAAGTACCATAATTACTAATAAGGCTCGATAATTGCTGCAAGCATTATTATTACATCATTAATACATATATTTATATATATATGTGATCATATTCAACTTACTTCCCTTATTGATTTATCATTTGTCTTCCCTTATCTCTCCTTGAGCCAACTCTTTCTTCCCACATATTTCCCCTCCCACATCTAAGATATCATATTAATGTATCTGCTGCTGCACTCAGAAAATCCTCCTATTTCAATCCTTATTCGCTGTATATATCAGTGCTTTCCTCTTCTTATTCTTTCCTTGTACCTTATAAAATATTCCCCTCTTCACAATCTGTTGATTATATCTTGTTGTTATATTCAGAAGTATATTCAGATTTCTTTCTTTTTCTGGTCCAACCCCTTTTGCAAATGATCTCCTCATGGATTTCCACCTCTAGTCAGTCACTTGATGCAGTGTGTTAGCCCTTTTCTTTGACCCTTGTGGGCTAACTAGTTTGGTTAGAGGGTCAGTGGTACCTTCTGGAGAGTTCGGTCGATTTCATTTTCTGAGATCATGGATTGGCTCATTGTAGGCTTTGGCAGTACAGGAGTTTGTTTGCTTTTGACGGCATTGAATTTTGTGGAGAATTGAGGGAGATAGGCTTACTTAAGTGATTTAAGTTATATTTTAACTTAAAGTCTTTTTATAAAGTCAAATTGACTTTATAATTTTTTATATCACTTAAATAAGTCTAAAGTGAGTGTTTTAAAGTATTTCATTTAATCACTTAAAGGAGGTGCCAAAAATCAAAGTTAGAACTATGGAAAGTAACTTGAGTTTATTTCCAAAAAATTAAATGATCTAAACCCCTAAAATGTACGGCCTCCTTGAGTTTTCACCTCCTTTGCTATATAAGGGTTGAGGGCAATGAGAAACTCATCTATTTTGAATATTTCAACTTTTCCTTGGAGGTTTTTCCCTTGCTTTCATCTTGTGATCAAGTTTGCAGCAATCCACCATTGGAGAACGAAATCTCTTCAGTGTGAGCACTTGTGAGGCTGTGAGAGATCAGCTGAATTGGTGCAAATTGAGAGAGCTTCATTCAGAAGTTCTGCAGTGCTTTAACAAAGTTTTATAAGTGTTCTTCATCAGAAACAGAGGGTTTGAATGGATGGTGTTCTTCCTTCTTCATGGCAGGCATCATAGCTACTTGGGCGCACCTTCTAAGATGTTTTCTAGTCTTTTTGCTTGAGGGGCGTTGGATTTTGAGCTAGGGCGCACTTGCTGGTTGAAGAAACGCCTATCTTCTTGAGGGTTTCTCTTCACTATCTTCAGCACTTGGCATCCCCTCTTCTTTTGCTCTAGTTTCACAGCTGGATTCAGACTTTGTATCATCCTATTCTGAATATTGTTAGTTTTTCATGTATAGACTGGCAAACTGGCTTCTTTTCTTAATTAAATAAACTGGAGGCTTACGGGTATGTTTATATGTTTTAAATCCATTGTTGATGCTATTAAACACCTTCTGCAATTTTAGTTTGATTAGATTTGCTCAAGTTTACATTTTGTGAGCTTTTATATGATGCGCACCTTCTCTTCTGTCTACAAAATTTCTCTAAAAAACCAAAAAACACAAATAGACTTAAGAAAAAGACAGGGGTTTGAGCAGTGAGTTAGCAAGGC
>VDFB02243091.1:0-12328 GCA_007258455.2 Sequoia sempervirens | reverse complement strand
AACAACTTACCAAATCTAAAAGAACAAACACCAACTTGTGGAGAAATGTGGAGCAAATACATTTCTCCTAGACACCACCGCAAACAACACTACAAACCCAGTTCACACACTAGTGAACATATCTCTCTTTGCACATTGATCCAAAAGCCCAAATTCTAGATATAAAATCTTTGAACACCTCTTATGAACATATCTGAACCATGGCACCATCAATACAAAATAAACGCGGAGAACATCCTACAGCATATTCTCAACCTATAACACATCTTCATTATACTATTTTCTTGTCTCTTCAAATTTTCTCAAAAGCACTTGGAAACCAAGCACCAAAGACATCATCTCAGCTCATCTCAACATCTCACATCATTTCTAGACTCTACATCATGAAGATAGCTCCATGTACTCACAACACTTCCTCAATATCTCAACTATACATGTACAATCAAACATCTTTCATCACCATAGTGTCTTTTCAGCAACTCAACAACCAAAGCTTATCAAAGTCACACTAGAGGTTGACACCATAGAAAAAAACCAGTGACAACATAATGTAACCAATCAAAGCAACTCTACAACATCATTCATCCAACACCAACTGCTCATACTTGCAACAACTTCCAGACAACTATATCAACGCTTCTTCCATCAACCATTTGACATCAATGGCAACACATGTGGTTGACATCAATGATAACACCAGTTGTTCTAAACTTGCAGCACCTCTTTCCGTAAAAAGTTTTCATTTTCAACTCTCATTTCATAGGTAGTCATAATTCCATGTAACTCATCCATAATTAGAGTATTCAAATCTCCATCTTTTTCAACAACATAAACCTTTGCATCAAAATTTTTGGGAAGGGATCTAAGTACCTTTTTCACAATTATACCTTCTTTCAATTCTTCACCAAGATCTTTGATAGAGTTGACAACCTCATCAACTTGGATCAGGAATGTGGTAATCTTTCTTCTTCCTTCATTTTCATACTTTCAAATTGACCTCGATGAGTTTGAATCTTTGCTTATTTGACCTTTTCATCACCTTCATATATGTTGTGTAACTTACTCCATACTTCTTTCATTGTCTTGTAATGCATGATATTCACAAACTCAGAGTTAGATAAACCACATAAAATAGAATTTCTTCCTTTGGAATTATTCTCACAAGCCTTCTTTCTAGCCTGATCTCTTGGAGGACTTTTAGGCATCTCATATCCATCCACAACTAATTGCCAAACCTCATATCCTAGGGCCATCAAATATGCTTCCATCCTTACTTTCCAAAAGGCATAATTGGTTCCATGAAAAAGTGGTTCCTTATTTACAGACAATCCTTCTTGAGAAACTTAGTGTGCCATCTTGAATCTACCTCAAGCTGTTAATATTTAACAAAGTAACTTAGCTTTGATACCAATTGAAGGGCACACAATACACTGGGAGGGGGGTGAATTAGTATATCCAAATCTATTTAAAACTCTTCTCTGCACATGAATCTTAAATCATCAAAACAACTAGTGTTAATAAAAAAATACAGATGCACACATTCACACAATGAACACTATATATACATGAAAACCCAGAAAGGAAAAAAACCATAGTGAGAAGAGCCACTTGGAGCTACTTTCCAAATCTAGCCTCACAAACATAATGAATAACTTATAATCTTGAAGTAAGCACCAACCTACCAGAAAACACCAATTCCCAATTGTATTTATAGACACAAACCTACTAGATCCACCAATCCCCAAAAACAAAGATCTAAGTAAATTAAGCCACCTACCAAATTAATTATTTATACAAATAAATTATTTTTGAATTATCCCAATTCTCTTAAAAATAATAATAAAAGATAATTCTCACTTAATTTATCTTATTTCAAATTTATGATTTAATTATTTATTACCCTCCAAATACTTATTATTTCTTTTCGAAATACTAAATAGAACTTGTTTGACATGGAACCTTCATTTGGAAGAAATAAAGATTGACATCAAAGAAAACAATTACCAAATCAAAAATTAGAAAACATAATATTTAACTCACTTTCACTCTAACAAACCAATTTATTACTGCTAAATAAGTAAAATTCAATTAGTTTTATAAGTTTCCTTCATTGGAAAGGAAATTCTAATTTTTACACTCTTGCTGGCGTTTGCCCAACCTGCAAAACTTGACTACTGCAAGATTTGACCACTTTATTCTTCCTATATTAATAAAAAAAATGGTTGACCACCTGTTGCCTGAATATACAGGAACCCTAAAAATCGATATAGTTGAAAAAAAACTATCAACAATGTCGTATATCTTCTAGAAAGAGGAATATTAACAGAGATTACAGACGCGTTATTAGAGAAACAGACAAAATAAAAATAAAAAATAAAATCAAACTTTCTCTTAACGGACTTTCTTAAAAGGCAACTCCCCACTTGTGAGAATAGATAAGAGAGTAAGTTTGGCAGTGACGTAAGTGAAAGACATGCAAAACGCGTAAATTGATTGCTTCTAAAAATATATCTCCGTCATTATCCAACCTGCTCGATACGTATCAACGCCGGCGCGTAAACGAATAAGTAGGTCACCAGAATTGACAACATGCTGTTGTTTACGAGGAAACTTCTCCTCTCCAAAAACATCTTTAATATATAACGAACACGATGTAGCCTTTCAACAACACTCATTTGAATTTCATTTCGTTGTGAGAGGACGCCATTATTTGCAGACTTTGTTTCTTGATTTTTTAGTTTCCTGAGGATGAGTTACTACAATCAACAGCAAGCTCCTATTGGCGTTCTTCCTCCACAAGGTATTTCTCATCCTCAAATTTTTGGGAGCTGTTGAATATTTTCCATTGTCATTTGGGTTGTTTTCAAACGTTAAATGACTGGGAGTGTCTGGTTCTTTAATGATTAGGTGTATATCTCTATCCAGTTCTAACTTTTTAGACTGACTTTGTTCCAGCCTTAGTGTTTTATGGTTCTTTGTTTTATAATATGAACAGGGAATCCTCCAGCTGGGTATCCACAGGCATATCCTCCACCACCGCAGGCCTATCCCCCAGTTGTGTATCCTCAGCAGGGTTACCCTCCCCAAGGAGGACCCCCACCCAAAACACAGTCCAGAGAAGATGGCTTTTGGAAGGGATGGTCAGTTCTCAATGTTATTTTTTTTAGTTATGTCCAATGGACAAGTTAGCTAGGACTATGATTTCTTTTCTTATATGTTGAGGTGCTTTATCCTTTGATAGTTTAGGTGGGTTTTTTCTTTTCAATGAAAAGGGGTCATTCACTGTTTGGAAATTTTATCTTCAGACCTCTCTTCCTATGGCAAAGAAGATGCAATTCACTGCTTATGAGAAGTAGATTATTGAAGTAATGAATGGAATAATGAATAATGAATACTTTGTTGTAGCATATTTACAACAGATGTGAGTAATTATATTCTTTTTTTTTTTTATGCAGTTGTGCTGCCCTGTGCTGCTGTTGCGTGTTGGAAGAATGCTGCTGCTGTTTTTAGGGACAGTCATCTGCAAGGCTTGTGGGTCTACTAAGATGATATGATTAAATATAATGGTTTAGTTTTGTGTGGCTCAAAATTCAATCTTTGTACTGCTTTGCTCTGGATCTATACTGGAGTGATATTCAAATTATTTTACTGAACTTACTCATTTAGAGAATTGTTGGACTTTGGTTATTTGATTTAGTATATTTCTTATAAATTTAGAGCATGCTTTTCTGTTACAAATTTTCTTGCAATTTTATACAGATGCCATGATCTGTGATCTGTGATCTGTGCATGCTTTGCACAAGGCATTTTGTTTTGTCAGAATAAATATATATTTTTTGAATGATAGGCAAATATAATTATTATTTACATTTGAAATTTGAAATTATTTTATGTTTTGATTATTATTAATGTTTTTGATCCATATAAAAAAAGATCAGAAAAGACCAAGAATCATAACACAAAGTCAAACGACCACCTCCTATGATGGTTTAAATCCATAATCCAAAGTTTATTTATCCTATGTTGGCTGTTTGTTACAATTATGATATACATAATAATAGTAGAAGAAGTTCAAAATATTCAAATGTCAGGTAATTAGGAAAGAAAATAGTAGTTCTGAACTGAAGAAAGCTGAATTTTAATGCTTGGTTTTCTTCGGAGGGGCATTATTCATGCTTTTCCATTTATTGAATTTGGTCATTCTCGACATTAATGAACACTATAGTAAATTAAAATTAAATAATTTAGTGATAACATTGGCGAAGAAAATTTTGGTTTGTTTTTAGAGTAAAATAAAAGTATTATACGTGGAGAAATGCATTCTTTCAATTCAATTTAAATGAAACGTATGTGTTTTTAATGATTATAAAGATAAAAATAGAGAATTATTAAATTATATTTAAAAAAAATTATGTAATTAAATTTGTTATATTTATGTTATTTTTTTACATTTAATTTTTTAGAATGTTGCGAATATTTATAAGGGCAATCTTTTGAGAATGTTAGTGAATACTTATAGGGTATTAATTAATGAAATGTATGTTTTAAAAATAATTTTTCTTTTAAATTGAATTAAAATTTCATATAAATTTTCTTTTTTAGTTAATTGTCATAAAGTAAAAATAATAAACTTTAAAATCTATAAATTTACTGTGTATATAACAAAAATAAATTATATGTATATTTCATTTTTAAAAGTACACATATTGGGCATCTATATAGAATGTTCTATCCAAGACAACAAAACTATACCAACAAAAAGAAAAAAAGAAGAATAAGGAAACTTCAAGTGGTATGGTCACTAGAACTAGAGCCAAGGCGGATTGTGGGAGTACCAAGCCTTGCCTGGGAAGAAAATCAGAAAAATGGCAAAGGGAGCAAGGCAGCCTTCAGGATATTGCGGATGGGATCCAAATGACCATCCCGAAGATACTTCAATCCCCAGGTAAGAAATGAAAATTATGTCATGGAATATAAGAGGGCTGAATAGCCGTCATAAAAAGGATGTTTTGTAAAATTTTGTTAGGGACCACAAACCCGATATTCTTCTTGTTCAAGAAACTAAAATGCCTAAAGATAAAGTAGGAAGTCTTAAACATTTTCAGAACTGTGGGGTTCATGGAAATAGTTTTGTGGGTGCCTCAGGGGGAATAGTTACTTTTTGGAATAAGATGTTTATTAAAGGTGAGCCCTTAATGGAAAATGGTAATGTTGTGGCCACTAGATTCACCCACATAAGAGACAATTTTTGCTAGATTCAATCCAATATATATGCCCTGAATTGTAAGAATGCTAGAAATTCCTTTTGGTCTGAGTTATCTGGTTTTCGAAGATGTTTTGTTAATGAACATTGGATGGTCATGGGAGACTTCAATACTCCTCTCCTGAACGATGAGAAATTTGGGGGTTCTCAAATCAACTGGGATAGTAAATCTGGCCTATCTGACTTCATAAACAGTAATGCCTTGATTGACTTTGATCTTCAAGGGGATTCTTATACCTGGACTAATAGGAGATTAGGGCATGACTTGATCCAAGTGAGGCTTGATAGGGCCCTTGTTTCTGGTCAATGGTTTATAGGCTATTTTTGTGCTTTGAGTGCCTTGTCAAGGGTGGGATCTGACCATTATCCCATTTGTCTTTTGGCGGATCCTACTAGGGTGAAAAAGAACTTCCCTTTCAGATTTGAATTTTTTTGGCTTTCTCATCCTTGAATTTTTGAGGAAATTCGTAGTTGGTGGAATATAGATATTACTGGCACAGCGATGTTTAGGATTGCTAAAAAATTAAAGGAAGTGAAAACTAATGTGAGAAGGTGGAAAAAGGATGCCTTTGGGAATATTTTTGGCACTAAAATGGAAATCCAAGGCAAAATTCAGGAGATTCAAGTTAAAATCCAGAAATGGGGATACATTGACAATTACAGAGAAAAGGAAAACGGACTTCTCATTCAATTGCATGACATAATTGCTAAAGAGGAAGTGTTTTGGCGGCAAAGATCTAGGGTGTCTTGGTTGACTGAGGGAGATAGGAATACCAGATTGTTTCATCTGTCTGCTTCAAAACATAGGGCTGCTAACAGAATCACTCATATTGTTTCTAATGGGACTAGTTTTGAGGAGGAAGATGATATTAGGGAACAAGTTGTCCTTTTCTTTAGCAACATTCTTTCTTGTAATGGAGAGATTGTCACTGAAGCTCAAGATTCCTTGATTGAGGCTATACCTCAAGTGATTGGTCATAATGAGAATTCTTTGATCACAGCTATTCCTTCCAAAGCTGAAATAAGGAAAGCTGTTTTATCTTTTGATGGCAACAAAGCTCCTGGACCAGATGGTTTTCCGTTATTCTTCTTCCAAGTGTTTTGGGAAATTGTTGAGCTGGATGTGGTGAACGCTGTCAAGGAATTCTTTGGATCAAGACGTCTGTTGAAAGAATTGAATGCTACTTTTGTGGTCCTTATTCCTAAAAAACCTGGGGCTTCAAAGTTTCAAGCTTTTCAGCCAATCAGCCTGTGTAATTCTATTTACAAAATTATTTCGAAGGTGTTAACTTCAAGAATGCTTTCTGTGCTGCCCCAAATTATTGCCCCGCAACAAAATGGTTTTGTGCCAGGTAGGTACATTCTGGACTCTGTTGTTACTGTTCATGAGAACTTACATTTGTTAATGGTTTCAAAAACTGAAGGGTTTATTCTTAAATTGGACATTTCCAAAGCCTATGATTGGGTTGATTGGAATTTCTTGTTTAAAATCCTGGACAAGTTTGGCTTTAATAATAGAGTTATTCAGTTGGTGAACGAGCTTGTCTCGACAGTTACCTCCTATGTCATTGTTAATGGATCACCATCAAGGTTTTTTCATTCCTCTAGAGGCCTTAGACAGGGAGACCCTATTTCTCCTATTCTATTTACTATCTTGGCTGAGAGTTTGGGGAGAAATATTAAAAAGCTTATTGATCAAAGATCCCTTGTTGGCTTAAGACCTTCTTCTTCTCTTCTTACCTGTTCCCACCAGCAATTTGTTGATGACACCATTCTCATGGGAAGATCTACTATGACTGAAGCTAAGACTTTAAAAAAAATTCTGAATCTTTATGAATCTGCTTCTGGGCAAGTTGTCAACAGGGCTAAGAGTTCAATTTTTTTCATCAATACTCCAGAGTATAGACAAGTCAAACTTGCTCGGATTCTTGGATGCCGAGTTGAGCCTCTTCCGTCAACCTATCTTGGCTTACCTCTTTGTTCTAAACCTTCGGAATCGTTCTGGATTTCTTTGGTTGAAAAATTCAATAAGAAGCTATCGGGGTGGAAAGGTGCTCTTCTCAGTTAAGCGGGAAAAATCCAGGTCCTTAAGGCTTCTCTGCAAAATCTCCCTATTTATGCTCTTAGTATATTTAAAATTCCTGCTAAATATGTTGAGGCCATTGAAAAAATTCAGAAAAGGTTTCTCTGGTCCGGAGTGGAGGACAAGAAGAGAATTCCACTTGTCGGATGGGATCTTGTTTGTAGACCCAAGTCAAGGGGGGGCCTGGGTTTAAGGAAAATTAAAGTTTTGAATATTTCCCTTCTTGCTAAACAACTTTGGAGAACTCTTACTTTAAATGGAGAATGGCGTGAAACTTTAAAAGCCAAATATTTTAATAACTATGAGTCTTCTAATGAGATTATAAATTCCTCTTCTTTACCTCGTGGGTCTGTCTGCTGGAATGATATGGGTAGAGGAAGAAAGTTGTTGGAAATGAGAATTGGATGGCTGATTAGAAATGGAAATTATGTTAGATTTTGGGAAGACATGTGGCTTTTTAAAGATCCTTTAATCAGAATAGAGAAATTTAGTAAATGGATGAATGACTGTAAAAAGGAATTTGGAATCTTGGTTAAAGATTATTGGAGGAATGGTGGTTGGGTTGATTTGATAACCATCAGTCAGGATCTTGGCCCTGTTCAGTCGACTTTCAGAGCCCTAAGACTAGCTCAACACCAGGTGGAGGATCTTGCTGTCTGGTTAGACAACCCGTCTGGTATTTTTTTAGTTTCCTCTACCACTTCTATGTTGGTTAGTCCGATGGGGCCTCCTCCCTTCTGGGCTAAGGCTTGGATTAATCACCTGACTCCAAAAATCAATATTTTCTATTGGATAATGCTACAAAATAAGATTCTCACTTTGGACAATCTTGGAAAAAGAGGTATTCAATTACCAAATAGATGTTATATGTGTAGGAATGAAGCCGATTTTGTTAATCATCTTTTTCTTCATTGCCCTTTTGTGTTGAATATTTGGGATAAATTTCTGGCGCTTCTTGATGTGGCGTGGATTTTTCCTACCTCTGTCGAAGATTTCTTCATACAATGGAAAGCTCCTTCAAGAAATCTTTTTGTGAGAAAGCTATGGTCTTTTATTCTACCTTTTGTGTCTTGGAATATTTGGAAGGAAAGGAACAATAGAGTGTTTAGGGATAAAGAGATGTCGGAAGGGGACTTGCATTCTAAAATTGTAAGGGCTATAAAGGAAAACTTATCTTTAATTCCTAAAAAAATGTTTGAGAAAGATATCTGGTCACCTTTTGATATTGCTATGGCCGAAAAGTGGAATTCAAAATTAGTTGGGTCAAATGTCCTCAAACCTGGTGTTTGTGGGAGAGAGAAGGCTAATTGGTCTCTGCTACCTTTGGGCTGGTTGAAAGCCAATTTTGATGGTGCAGCTAAAGGTAATCTTGGGAAAGTTGGCAATGGGTGTGTTTTAAGGGACAACTCGGGGGCTTTTATTGCAGCTTTTGCTGTGGACATTGGAACTCAAACTAATCATGTTGTGGTAGCTATTGGGGCCTTTCATGCGGTTAGCTTAGCCCTCAAGATCAACATGAAATATATTTGGTTGGAGGGTGATTCATTAAATATAATAAATTGCATTCTTGGGCTTACCCCCCCTCGTGGACCATCAAAAAATGGATCGAATATACAAAAACTTTATTAAGTAAATTTGATAAAGTGAAAGTTTCCCACGCCTATAGAGAATCCAATAAGGTGGCGGATTTCTTCGCCAATGAAGGGGTTAAGAAGGGTGGGGAAAACACGTGGAGGAAGAATGACAACCTCCATCCTGAAGTGAAAGTACTAATTTATTATGATTCAGTGCATGGAAGAGAAGGCAGTCTTAGTCATGATGAAACGGATAAAGATCAGGTACATCGATTTCATTAGATTTGATGGGACCAACATCTTTTTCTTTTTCAAGAAGAGTCTTCGGCACACTTTCTGGGTGTTCGACAAAAAATGCCTAAACGGGACCCAGAGCAACTATAGAGTGTTGTTTTATAGAGTTTTGAATATGGGCAGAGAAAGAAAATGTGTGGAGCCGAGCAGTTTCCAGGAGCACAGAAAGAACACTAAAGCATGGGAAAGAATTGAAAAGGGAGGTTTAATCCCGTATCTAGAAAAGCTCCATGGTACCGGGACGAGGATGCTAAAACTATTTTATTAAAAAATAGAAAATGGTGAGATTGTGCTGTTTTGGTAAATGTTAATGTAACATCCATCCACTTAATACACAAGTAAACTCAAGAATTTACTAGAAGATAAATAAACTTAGTAAACATGAGGGAGATTTTTTTTTTTTTTAAATGAAAATATTTGCATAAGCACAAGAATAAAGTACAACTTTTCTAGATAAATAAATTCAAACTTGAATTCACATGTAATCATAACTAGAATCAAGCTAATTCCTTACAGAATTCATTTATATCACATATAAGAAATTTAGCATAAAGAATAGTTTTACCTCATAGGTTTTTCTATCATAAGCCAGAACATTGAGTTCACCGCATCTAGAATGTCAATCTCTATCTTCACAAGCCTCAGAGAGTCTATTGCTACAGAGGGAGAGCATCATCCGAGTGCTTTTCCTCCAACCACAGACTCAAATGGTCCCCCGCGCACTTCCAAACTGGAAGTAACCCGGCCCTTCTCGAAGAGTATAGATATAAGGAATTGCCAAGTTTCACCATCTGAGTCCTAGTGATGTGTCCTACAAAAACTCAATCGACCATACAACTCTAGATCCCTTCTAGCTAAGTATGAACATTCTGATTGGTCGTTCCAACTAGACACACACCTTTGACTCGTCTTAGAAACTATCTCATCCTTTAGTTTTTCTTACTTATTTGGTACTCTAGACTCAAACTAGTCATTATAGAAAATCCATTCTAGCCAATCTGACTTAGAACTAATCCTTAATCTAGGATATTCATTCAATGTAAAGATTTAGGTATTTCACCCATTTTTAAAAGTCCCTTATTGCATCCTTGCAATATCTAGGGTTTATGACTTCCTGTCATTTTACTCTCAAGATTCAATACCCAACATCTTGATGCATTAAATTGAGTTTCGACATTATCATAGAATCCCTTAAGGTATATAAAGACTTCCTGTCTTGTTCTATGGTTTTCCTCGACCTTTCTCTATCAACAATATATATATGTACAATGTCATAATCGACATGAGAGTTATAGGTTTCCTATATCCATCCTTGTTCCAATACCAGGGTTTAGCTTTTCTAATCCAATACCTGGAAATATCAACATTCTTGTCCTTCCAAAGGAAATAACATAAGTGTAACCGATCAAAAGAACAAATTGCCTCTAGTCTTTCCTAGACTACTTGGAATTGTTTGTGTTCACCTTTTCACATACTTGAATTAATATAGTACTCAAGGTATTCCCTCACCAATATAATATCTAAAAATATATTGTCGTTTCATATCAATAGACAGATCTAAGTCAATCTTTCAACCCTTAAAAGGTTTGACTTATAAATTTAATAAACTACTTTCGACCCATTGGTCTAAGTGGAACATTTGAATTCCAACATAAGTTAAGTTTCCAATTCTTCTAAGTCCAAATCTTGGACACTTGATCTTAACCTGAGAACCCATACTTAGGTTAATAGTTTCATAGACCCTAGAATTAGTGACTCCACATCACATTACCCCATTTTCTTGGACAACGGTACATTCTTGTTTTCAACACTTGCCCCACTCGGTCAAGGTTTACTTTGTTTATCTATTGTCAAATTTGGAATCAAAACATAATAAATATAAAGGCTCAAATTAAAATATCTACGAATTGCTCATAAAGACTCATAGAGTCAATCTCTTTTATAAGTTCCTCCTTAAGAAATTTCCTAATGCCATATATAAAAATATTGCCATCCGCAAAGTTGACATTTACCTTCTTTAATACCACTAGTTTATAATATGACTAGGGTAAGTTCTTGTGATCAAAGAACCTATCAAGTAATCACCTCACATAGGGAATACGACTTAAAGTCGTGATTTCAAGAAAGCCATATCATATCTACATATATAAATACAATAACCTGCTCATCTCCATGAAGAGTCATAATAACCAAGATATGCACAATATGCACAAATAGTCGAGGTTCGACATCACTTACTATCGGGTTACTATCAAGTTGGCAAGATTTAAGAATCCAGTGCACACGGTGTCAACTCAGTTGTACCAATGATTTAAGATGTTGTGTCCTCCAAGAATGAGGCCATTCTTATAATTGCATGCAACAATTTCGTGGTATCAATTTCGTAGGCCAATACCCTTGACCTGCCTTTAACAAAAAAAACTATCGCCTTAGAGAGCTCAGTAATAATACCAGGTTTGAAAGAGTTAACAACTGGAAGACAAAGAGTATAAGGCATCATTTAAGATATGGAATGCACAGTACTGGACGCATAGTAAAGGTTTAAAACTAAGGTGCTCATGCGAGTATACCCACGTAGGGTTTATGGCCTCAAGCTGGCCAAACGCCTCAAGCGAGAAAGATTTCAGAGTGTCAAAGATTATACTTATTTGGGACTCCAAGAGCCATCATATTCATCATTATTCATTGATAAGTATACAGTTCAACCCTGTGCATGTAATAAAACTTTGCATTTCTTATTCTTTATAGCCGACACTGCCGACATTACTATCATTCAAAAGGAGATAACACTGAATTGTAGATGATGCATTAGATGAACCGAGGGGTTTAATTATAAGCTACCTGTATTTATGTAATGTAGAGTGTTACAAATGCAGGTCTTAGAGCTCGAACACCCATCGCTCTAGTCCTCCACACCGACTATGGTTCGCTGTAACTCGAGAGAGAAGATCACAGTGTTCGCCACCTACTCACACATCCTTCCTCCAAGACTATTCTCCTGCTCTTTTCATCCCATACGCTGGCAAATAGACTCCTGTCCATCCACATAATTAGAGAGAGTTTTTCTTTTCAAAGGAAACTATCTTTTCTTCTTTGGTCGTCTGAGGGTCGAGA
>VDFB02243088.1:0-11406 GCA_007258455.2 Sequoia sempervirens | reverse complement strand
TAAATCTACATACCTAGGTCTACAAACACACATGCAATAGGGGGGAAATGGTTGGGGGTTAGTAAATAGGGGTTTTCCTTGGTCAAAACCCACTTTTGGTAATCAAAACCTTAATAAAAAAATGAAAACAAAGAGAATAATAAACTAATAAGATGCAATAGCTATGAACTTACCAAAATCTTCATAATGTAAATCTAAAGTAATGTCAATTGATTCTCCAAAGTGCTTGAATATTGCTTGAATTGATGTTGTACAATGCTTGAATGCTTGAATATGATGTATGAATGTTGGAGAATTCTAGGAGATGTAAAATGAGGTGAAAATCACATATTTATACACACTTGTGCCATAGTTAACCATTCATACCTCATCAAATACCGACATCAAGTAATTTTAAATAAAAAACTGAAAGGAAAATTTAAAAGTTTTGAATTTGGAGCCAAGGGGGACTCATTCGCCACCCATAGCAAATGGGTCCCACCTAGGACCTAAAAATATGTGTCGGGAAATATGTTGTATTTAATGTTGTTTGTCTTGATAATATTCAAAAATACACTTAATTAGGAAATATGAGGGCATAAAGTGGTTAAAGAAAGCATAAGAAAGGGACAAATAGTGAATATATTCCTAGAAAAGTGTGAAATCTTGTTACACGACTTTACAACACTTCAAAATAGGACTTAATAATGAATAAAAAGGTGATTTTTAGGTGAATTGAAATAAATAGAGTCTAGAAGAATGTAGAAATATCTTACAACACTTCACAACACCTTCACAAGACATCATTATTTGAATTTTAGTACCTAAATATGCATGTTCAAGCCATGTTACAAAATTAACTCAAAGAAAAATATATCAAATACCATGAAAAAAGACCTAAAAGGCCATGAAGATGAAAAGGGGCCATTTTTATATGACACAAAATGTTATTAGAGAGCTTGAAACTATCATCATTCCTCAAATACTTATGGAATAGGAAGAATGGTACAAATAGAGTGAAAACATAGAAAACCCTTTAGGTCAACATGGAAGAGACCTAAATGTATTGAAACCTTGTATCATCCCCAAAAGGAAAACATAAGAAAAATAAAAGATAAATGAAAAGCTTTTGGTTCAACATGGAAGAGACCTAAATGTCTCGATGCCTTGCATCATCCCACAAAGGAAAAAGCAAGACAAAGAAAAAGACAAAGGTTAATGAAATAGGAAAGAATGTAGGTACAAATATAGGACTGTGACAGAGAGAGAGACACATCAAATAGAATGATATTAGGGATCACATTACACACATGCAATCACATAAAAGAAACATGGAAAAGAAAATAAAGACAAGACTAGTGAGGCACATGGGAGTCAATATATTAGTAGGGTGTACACATCCCAATCTTGGTCATCGTATACCGAAGGTGAAAAACTAGACAAACAGATAACATCAAGTGGAACTAGTATTGTTATCTAATTTCAGTCTCACTGAGTGCAAGATATCGAGTTGAGGTAAGTGTGACAAGATTCGTACTCTTCACAAGTGTATGTAATAAGTCCGGGTCATAGAAAAGTATGTGTAGCTCTCTTTAGTTGTAGACATGTGACAAGGGAATTTTAGCTTGTTTAGTTTGTAAGGCTTTAATTACTTGCTAGATTCACCAATTTCTTGAGTTAGATGTTGAGGAAGACCTAAGATGATCTTATTGAATGCTTATCATTGTTATGAGGTATTGGTTGTTCTTTAGGATGGAGGAAACTTATTTCAGGAGGAGGATCTTGATATCCTATCCCTTTCGAATCTTCATTTGGTATTTGTTCTAAGAGTTGATGAATTTCATGTTTGCTTGTTGTATCACATCCTTGCTTGCTTAAGTTTGTGAATCCTTTTCCATATGTCTCTTCTACATTGATTGACATAGGATGGTTGAATGTTTGCTTGATTAGAGGTGCTAGGTTCACCTATTGTTGGGAGGTTAGGTTCAGGTTGTGTTTCAATTTTAGGATGTAAAAGGCCAAACATCTCAAGTTGTGTTGGTTGTTTCATGGAAGGATAAAATGATGCATTATTCTCAAGGTTGGTAAGGCAATAATTTATGAAGTTTTTCATGCTTTCATCATCTTCTCTAATGGTGTTAACATCACAAGGAGTACATGCATTAGGAGTTGATTGAGCATGAGTGAGTTCAATTTCATTAGGGTCACTTCCAAAATCATAACTTGATACATCCACTAATGACTTTAAGGACATCCAAAGCTTACCAAAGCACATTTCTATGATGAAAAGAAGTGTATTAAAATAGAATAAAATGTGTAAATGTAATTTTGAAATTAAGAAATACATGAAATGAAATGAATTAAGCTAGGTCTAATGAAATGAATGAAATAGAAACTCGGTAATCATAAGAAAAAAACTAACAGCAAAAAAAACCACATAAACAAGGTTTTTAATGTTGTAAAATGTAGTTTCAAGTCTAACATGGGACTAAATCACCCAGAGGGGTGTATGAGTACTAGTTACAAATTTTGAAGGGTTCAAATGCTAAAAAATAGTCAACACAGAATTCCAAAAAATCAAGTAAAACAACCTATACGGACTAAATCACCTAAAGGGGTGAATGAGTCCCATATTAGAGTTTTGACACTAAATTCAATAAATTCTAAGTGAATGTTAATGTTTCTAACTTGTATGTAGTCTTGACTATGCATAATTACATATTTCAAATGAAATTCAATGATGCAAGATGCAAAAATGCAACCTATATGCACTTTCACTAATGTAATATTTAGAAGCCCTAAATGCAAATTAACTAATGTAAGATCTAATGAAAATTTGATGTAGATTAGGGACAAAAACTAGAAAATTGATACCATATTTAACAACAATGGTTTCATTCCTTTCTCCAAGTTCAAAGGCAATCATGATAGGTAGGCTTCTTCAACAAGGGTAGAAATTTGATCTTCAAGACAACTAGCCATTCAGGGGTAACTACAACTCATAGTCACCCACAAGGACCCTTTGGTCTCTAATCTAGATCAAAAGCACCCAAAAATCAACTTACAAGGGCTCTCATATATCAACCAATGACCTTTCCTTCACAAACTACCCCTTTACCCTAGTAGCCTTTCAAAAGTATTTTCTCATACATAAATTTTAGGGAATTCATAGCTTTCAAAACATGAACCCATTTTTAGATACCATTTTTGGCATTTAAAAACATATAAAATTTCAAATGCGGTCACTTTGGATGGAAGACACCAAATTTGGACTTTCTTAACTCAAATTAGGCTTAATTACTTGAATAAACTTTGCAGCAGCTAGGTTTTTGAACTCTAGGCTCTATATCTTCACTCCAATGCTTAAAACATGTTCTAAAGGGCCTAAAAAAATGACTTCCAACACATATATCACTTCTCAATTGCAAAGAACCAATTTATTTCACTCACTAGGGTTTCCAAGGCTGGTACATGAAGATATTAGCCTCTTACAACAACTTTGCATGTGCAAGCCTCCATCTCTATCCCTGCAAGTTTTGGATATTAAAATACATTCCCACACAAGCCATTCCACTAATTTTGAGGGATCTTCATAGGTGGAATAGAAAAATAATAATTTTTCTTATTCCTTGGTTACCCTTCCTAGGGATTAAACCAGTCCGGAAAGAAGTTGCTCTAAACTACTCAAATCTTAATGAAAATGAATGAGATAAAGTGTAATAGAGAGTAGACTCAATGTACTTCTATCCAAAAAAAGAAACACCAAAGAACAACAAAGAAACACCTAGATTTGTAGAAAATAGAGATATTCTTATTGCTTCAACTTCAAAATTGCAACATCCAACCCTTTCTTCAATGAAAAAGGGTCTTTTTAAACATTTAAAACCATTTCCAAAATTCTCACAACTAATTTTCAAATTACAACTAAACTAAACACCATTATAATCACTTTTGACAAAAGGATGCAAAAGTTGCATTGACAACATTTGTGCAACTTGACAAGTTTGCATTGACACCCTACCTTAATGCCTAATGACTCAAACAAAACTCAAAAACATATGAAATGGTCTTAGAAGACCTTATTACATGCCAAGAACTCAACCAACACAAAATATCAAATTTTTACCCCCCTTGGAGGCATGAAAACCTATGGTGTCCCTACACCATACTCTCGGGGAAGAGAAGATTCAAGTTCCACTTGAATGTATGGGAGCAACATGAGAACAATGCTTGAAATCTCTTGCTTGATGTCTTCAAGTCCCTACACATTGTCCTCTTTAAAACAGTCCCATGCTAGTTTCATCTTCGTTGTAGGTTTCTTGAAAACTTGGCAAAGGTACTTGAACTTTTCAATATAAGCATGGCCCCCATCTGCACCTCTAAATTTTTATTTCAACAGTGCCTTACCAATTAAAACAATGACTCTAATGTTTGTATGTGAAGAATAAAAATTAAGTAGCTTGTCATCTTTGACTTGAGGGGACTCAAATCCACTTACAACTATACAAATAATCCTTGACATGACATATAACAGTTAAATAAACTATGTTGCAATTTACCTTCCAGAGATACCTTACACAATGACAGTTGGAATTTATCAGTCTTCCTCGTAGATTGATGATTCTCTTCCTCCTACACTTAGTTGATAACAATGTGAACATTGTCCTCTCAAAATATTTGTGGAGCACCATTACTAGCTATGTCATCTTTTCCCTAATTCTCACACTCCCTTAGTGAGCCTTTCAACAAGGCAACATCCAAATGAGAATCATGGTTTGTAAATCCACAATGGAAACTTTATATCCCGCATAAATATCCCTCTCTACTATCCTAATAGTAGAAATTAATCCCCTTGCATCCTCCAACTCAAATAACATATGTCTATCATGGAAAACTAAATGGAAAGCTTTGTTCTTACAACTGAATAATTAAAAAACTACACCCTACACTATGTTTATTAGCAACTCACCTTGCTCAACTTGCACATTAGAATAAAATTCACTCCCCTCAAACAATTGTAAATGATTCATCCTTAGCAGTGGAAATAAAGAAGGTGAAAAATCATCCACAACTATGTCTATATTATCCTTCAACATGCGTTGGATCTCCCATAGTGAATCAGAAGTGTCAACTACTATCATGACAATCAGGCGTATGATCATGGTTTCAAAATCCACCTTTTCCTCCTATTGCCCCATTCTCATCCATGGGTTCACCAAGGATACAATTGTGTTTTAGGAGTTCTTGAAGGTTCGAATTGGTCATTTGCATCAGGGGATAAATCATGCATCTGGGGCTAGTTCAAGAGGAATGCAGTTGGAAGGTTCACCTAGGTCAGGATCTGCATGAAAAACCCTCAAAGAGGAGAGTTGCCAAGACCACGAGGATGTCTCACCAACTAAAGGGGATCTCGCTGAGTAAAGGAATCATCACCATCAGCCCCATCTTCGGTGAAGGTCTTACCAATTAGGTCAGGTCTTGTCTAAGTGAGGCAGTTTTAGCCAAAGGATAGAAGTTTCGGTGAAATGTCTTGCCGAGGTGGTAATGTCTCCCCGGCCAAAGGCAAAGAAAATGCATTGTTGGGTAGAATGAAGGATGTCACTAGGAGGTCTGGATGAAGGAGTAGAGTTACACCGAGAAGGAATGCTCTCAACATAGGTTGGTTCCTTCGCCAGGATGTCACGTCGATCTGTGGGGGGTCTCACTGAAAGGATACGTTCGACATATGTCAATAGACTTTGACAAGAGGTCTTACCGATTATAAAAGGTCTCCTCGACAATCATTCTTGAAGCGGCATCAGCAAAAGGAAGCGAGCTTCGGAACAAGGTCTGGCCAACAATAAGATGTCTCCCCGACGCAAAAGAAAAAGGGCCCTCAATACGACTAAGGGACCTCACTGAGATGTCTCGGAAATTATAAAAAGTCTCCCAAAAATGAAGAGCTCAACAAAAGTGAGGCGCTCGACGAGAGGTCCTGATGAATGGAGGAGGTCTTGGCCGAAGCCGGCAGTGTGGGCCTCGATATTTCTTCGCCAAAGCAGAGTCTCTGGCCGACACGAAGGATTTTACCGAGAACATTTGACATAAGCATAGGGTCGCCGGCGGATGATGTCTCATCGATAAGAAGGCCTTCGGTATAGCATTCCAAGTCAGAGAAAGGTCTCCCTGACTCGGTGATGTCTTGTCAATAAGTAAACAACTCAGTGGAGGATGGATTCTTGACATAGGTGGGTGCCTTCATAGGTTGATGCAAGAAGTTGGGTACACAAAACTCAAAAGTGAAATGTTTTTGCTGTTTTTTAGAATTTGTCACACTTGGACTAAAAATTTGAGGCACTTCCACAATGAATCTTAAAAAAAGTCAGTAATATGAAATTTAGAATTTTAAATCTAGTTTCCAAATATGTAAATTATTAAAATACCTAGTTTATAGAAATTAAATTTTGATAAAGATCTATAAAAACCACTTTTTAAAAGTCCCTGTTTTTTAACCATACCAAGCAGGTGTACGGACAACACTTTTTGACCCAAATAAAATTATTTTGCTAATTCCTTTTAGGAAAAGAGAGCTAACAACATGAAGTTTGGGCTGGATTTTTTTTTGTAATTTTTGGTTGAATATATTTTTTTTAATTAATTTTTTATTGGCCTTAATTGATGTTTTTTCAAATCAACGTGTACGGACAACATAATTGGACCTAAACAAAACATTTTTTGACTCTTTTTTTTTCATTAGGTAGAGAATTGTCTGAAGTTTGGGACCATATAATTTTTTTTACAAGTAACTTAACCAATACAAAGTTATTAAAAAACCAAAAAAACCTGATCTTTCAAGTTTAAGGCCTAGTTTGCTTAGAAAGTAATTAAAAAATAACAAACTTAATCCAATTTTAACAAAAATTATATATCTAGAAAGTAGACATTGTGTTCTCTAATGGGTTTTAATTTTATAGACTAATTCAGAAAAAAAGTTCATCATCTACGTTGTCAAAGTTGGACATTTTTTTCAGTTTGCCTTAGTTTTTTAGTTGCAGGTCAAAAGCTAAGGCTCGGATTGCCAAGCCTTTCCCAAGCCTAAAACCGGGGCTAGATTTGGTTTGGGAGATCAACTTTTAAATAACCCGTATGCGTTATAGAAACGCGTACGCGTTTCATAACGCATACGCGTTATGTTTTGCCCGTTGGCAGAAAGCAACGCGTACGCGTTTTAAAAATATAACGCGTACGCGTTTGTATAATAGCCATTTTTTCCTAATTTGAAAAATACTGTTAAAACACGATTTTTCTGCAACATTCTTTTTCTGTAGTACGGACCGAAAGTGTCATTTTTTGCATTTTTTATTTCAAATTTGTCTTGTGCAGGGCATATTCTATTCAAATTGTTGGAAGAGTAAAAGTGCAAGTTAAATTTTCTGAAGTGGAATCAAGTGCAAGAACTTTTTATAAGAAGATTTGGAAAAAGTGAATTTTTGGATGTACTCATGATGATTTTGTACTTCAGAGTTTATAGAAAAAATAATCTTCATAGTACATAGTTTTATTTGAATATTTGAAGGAGGTGGCAATTTTAAAATAGGTTTCTTGAATTATTGTTTTTGTCATGAAAGAGGGTTTGGTAACCATGGGTGATAAGAAAAGACAAAGAAAAAGATGTAGGAAGGTAATGACACCCGAAGAAATTCAAGCAAATAAAGATAAGGAGGCAAAAAAACAAAGGGAAAGGAGACAAAGGATTCATCAAATGAAAGATTTGGAAGCATCTAGTTCTAAGAATGTCGAAGAGGAAGCCATGAATGATGAAATCAATGTAGATGATGCAAATGTGGAGATGGTGAATATGGAAAAAAATGCAACTATGGAGACAAACCCAAATGTGCCTTCAACTTCAACTTTGAATAATATGCAAATAACTTCGGGTGTGTCTTCAAATCCACCTCCCAATGATATGGAAAATGTACCTATTCAAACAATCTATCCAGGTATGTCTTCAAACCCAAGTTTTTATAATATTGATATTGCTTGTTTAGAAGAAGCTGGATACACAATTGATGAGATTAATAATACTAGGGTTGAAACAATACATAAACAAGAAAATGATGAAATTATATCTTATGAGAATGTAAATGAGAATGAAATACCTAATATTGATGAAAATGAGAATGAAATCCCTTTTACATTTGAAAATGAAAATGAAACCCCTTGTGTGAATGAAAATGAAACTCCATCTATGGATGAAGGTGAAAATGTTTTTTTAACAATTGAAACAAATGTGCTAAATAACCTTCGTGGTAAAGTTTCTTCAAGAAAAATTAGAAATTATGAAAATAAAATATATAGAAAAAAAATTTATAGAAAGAAATTAGGATTCCAATGTCAACTCATGGTGCAATTGATGATAATGTCGAAAATGAGAATAATGATGAAAAAATTAGGTGCTTTTGTAAAACCAAAAAAGAAATATGATTCTGCAGAACAAGTCATATCTAGTGTTGCTAATGCTATTGATGTTATTGGTAAGAAAAGCCCATCAAAAGATAAGAATGCTACTGCGGCAATAATGAATCATTTAGTTGATAAAACAGCTTCCAATAAAAGAATGTTAAGTAAGATTAGTAAATGTATAAACTTAAATCCTAGAACTTTGATAAGAGCTGCTAAAAGAAGAGAAAGTATTGAAAAAGATCCTATTAATCAATGTTGGAGTTTTAGTGGTAGACTCCCAAGATCATACATGAAATTAACTAATGAAATTAAATCTTTAATCAAAAAAATTTGGTATGATAATACAAGAGTATCACCTAACATTAGAGATGTTCAAAATTAAGTGGTTCCAAAATTGCGTGAACCTCATCCAAAGCATCTCTTAGATATGACTCCAAACCTAATTATATAAAAAATTTAGATGCTTCCAATCTTACCATTTGAATATTAGCATAAGTCAAAGCGATCATTTGAAAAGTGTAAACCTTGGTATGTTAGAATTAATAAGCAACGAATCTCTTGTTGTTGTAAGACTCATGTACAATTTCATTATTATTATGATATATTTCAATATATACGATGCACTTTGCATGCTAACCAAATTATGCAGGACATTTGTGGTATTACTATGCCACCTGAAAGAATCAAAGATTTTATGGCAGGTTTGTTTTGTAATCCCTCTTTAAATGGAAACTCTTTTTTTTTTAAAAGGATGCATTTCTGGAGAATGCGATAGATGTGGTAACTTTTCATTATTAGAAGAATGTATGCATGAAAGTAGTTTAGATGAATTTGGAAAACAATTAGTGGATGTAAAAAAATTTAAAAATATTGAGTATTCTTTAAAAGATGGTAAAATTGGAAGACGTGTTGAGCTAATTGTGGAAAAAGTTAGTGTGCATGCTTTTATTACTAAATTTAAAGATAAGCTTGTACCTAAATATGTTCAACACTCTCATAATGCTCATTGGCTTGATAATCAATTTTGTTTATTTAAAAACACATTTTCAATTGGAACTATATTGTCAATTGTTGATTTTGCTGAAAATTATACTCTTGCTCCACAAGAAGAAATTCAATCACAATATTATAATTCAGTGCAAGTAGCTATATTTGTTCACATTGTTTATAGACATGTTGAAGATAGTACAGAAGATAATAGATTTTTTTTGAAAGAGTACCATTTTTATGTAAGTGATAATCGATTACATTCATATGAGTTTGTACAATATTGTTTTGATATATTTAATAAAAATTTAAAAGAGAGAGGAATTCAAATGCTAGAACATCTCATATGGTCAGATAATTGCACGGGTCAATTCAAAAATGCTAGAATGTTTTATTGGCTATGTAGAGTTCATAAGGAAAATAATATCCAACACATATGGAGTTTTTTTGAAGCTGGTCATGGTAAGGGAGAACACGATGGAGTAGGTGCATGTGTGAAAAGAGCTCTTGCTAGAGAGCAACTAAAATTTGAGGATGCTGCAAAATTTAGAAATGCACGTGCAATTGTAGATTGGTGCAATACCAAATTATCTACAAGAACAAGTGAGAAATCAATAATTCGATGCTTCTTTTGGTTAGTTGAAGAAAATGATATTTTTTCTCGACAGGATTGTGAAACAATTAATGGAAGTGCAAAATGGCATTCATTTAAGAGTTCAAATGCAAACACATGGACAATATGGACAAGGGAGCTGGCATGCTATTGTCAATTTTGTATTGTAGGTGATTGGCAGGCATGTGAAAATATGGAATGGGTCGAACAATGGCAACAAAGAGCTGTAACGCCTACATTGACACATGTTCAACATGAAATGACAATTGAAGATAATCAAGTGTTCGCATCAGATGATTATGATCGTGTTTCAGATCTTGTACAAGAAGGTACATTATTTATTGAGTCGAATTTTGTATGTATGCATGTTTATATGAGTTAAATATAAGTCACTTTTTATTGAATTTTGTATTTATTTTTGTAGGACATGTGTATGCTGTTGTTGCACCTTAAGGGAATGAAGAGCAGACAGAGTACTGGCTGGCTAGATGTGTTGAGAGAAAACATAGTTAAAAGGCTACCAGGAGTGGATGATGAGCACCTTGGTATCCAATCGTTCGTTGGTTGTTGTTCTTCGCACTCCGGGCTTTAAAATATTTGATCGCAAAGAATGGATTGCCTGCATTTGAAGATTATGAAAGACACAAGAAGATTATGCATTATTCACATTTGATTTTGGCAACCAATATAAAACTAGTTAGATATCAAGGGAGGCCTGCTAATAAAGTTTTATGGACAATTTCAATGGATGATCATGAGACAATCATAGATGCATTAAAAAAAGAGAGGATGCAGATGGTACAATAGAGTAAATAAATATTGGTAAGCATATCTAGTTGTATATATATTTAATTGATATATATATATATATATATATTTGTCTTTAATCATTTCCTAATTAAAGTTTTATATCATTTTTTGTTTCAGGTCTCCCAAAATTAGATGCTTTACAAAAAAGAGAGGAGATCCACATATATTACAATGGAATTTCAATCTAGAGACAGGTAACTATATATAGTTCTAGATACATTTAATTGATACTTTATAATTGATTTCATATCCCCTTAAGCCATTCTCTTAAAACCCCTTAAGTCATCCTCTTATGTACCATTAATCCATCCTTTTGCAGCCCCTTAAGTCATTCTATCAACTACCATTAATCCATCCTCTTAGGACCCCGTAATCCATACCCCCATATATCTACCCTTAATTTGTCCACTTGCATCCACTTAAGTCACTCTCTCAACACCTCTTAATTCATCCTCTTAGGACCCCTCAATCAATATCCTCATATATCTACCCTTAATCCATCCACTTGCATCCCCTTAAGTCACTCTCTCAACACCCCTTGGGGTTTAAATTCATTCTCTCAACTCCCCTTAATC
>VDFB02243087.1:0-12305 GCA_007258455.2 Sequoia sempervirens | reverse complement strand
AACACTCTAAGTGGTTATGGTGTAGGATATAACTATAGTACACACTACACACCCTGGTGTGGTCACTTCTTAATATAACTTTATAAATAAATAAACTTGAGCTCTTCTTTAGTGATGGTATACTAGAGTCAATTTAGCTTGCTCAAACATGG
Source organism: Sequoia sempervirens (assembly GCA_007258455.2). Taxonomy (NCBI): domain Eukaryota; kingdom Viridiplantae; phylum Streptophyta; class Pinopsida; order Cupressales; family Cupressaceae; genus Sequoia; species Sequoia sempervirens. The sequence continues at coordinate 12,153 of VDFB02243087.1, read as the reverse complement.
ACACATGCACATTTATGAACTAGAGAAAAATAGGTTTTAAACTTATTTAATGATTTTTATTTTTTTTTAAATGACCATAATCTATGAATTAACATCTTTAAGCAATGATCAATTATGTATACCATGTTCATATCGAAATATTGATGTTGATATAATAATATTTGGTAACAAAAAAAATATTATTTAGCTTCAATTTAGTCTTTAATGACCTCCTTATTGTTGAGAATCAAAATAAAATTATCATTAGCTATTTGACACAAACTTTAATAATAATATAATTATGTTCAACAACCCAACAACAATATTATTATTACATAATTCTTGTGTACACAATATTATTGTCATGTGCTTCAAACCCTATTCATAACAATATTGTTATTTCATAACCAATCATCCATCTCACATTTGTATTAGAAATGTTCTCACCTACTTCACCCCAATATTAACATTGTTTATTTTTTTTCTATTTATTTATTTAATTAGATGTTTATCTTAATAATATTTATTCTCCCATTTACCATAATAATGTTATAACTATTTAATCACGTCATCATGACTTTTATCCCAATATTATACTTCCCTATTCAATAAAATAATAATTCACTACTTTTATTACTACTATTATTTTACTCATAACAAAATGTTTTATCATAGCACTATGGATATAATTTTAATATCTCCTTGTTTTCAATAGTTTAAATTGATATTACCTTCTATATTAATATTTATTTTTTATATTAATGTCACCTTTTACTTCAATTCCTATTATTATGTTATAATACCAATAAACAATTAATATATTTATATTTTCACGTTACAATAATTTTATCCAACATTATCAATGATGCATTTAAATTATATTTGAACTTTACTATAATCTCTCTCTACTCGGTAAGTGAAATTTCATGATGTTAAAAAAAAAAAATACTATTGTAAAACACATTTACTCTCAAAATTGATATTTTACCTTGCAGGTAATATTAGTATTGGTATTTTCTATTATTTAATTTCAAGTTTATTACTATTAATATGGAATGCTAAAATTATTTTTTTAATTATTCTTGATAATAATTTATTTTATTTTTTTTAACATTATCATCATTTATTAACATCATCATTATTTTTCTCAAGGTTCTCTCAAGATCTCAAAAGATCAGAATGTCTCAAAGTGATCCCCAAATTAGGACGAGTTTAATGGCCCCAAATAACTTTAGGCCCCGAGTGATTAGAATGAGGGCGAAAGTGTTGATGGTTTTTTTCACTATTCTTAAGTGGGCCCAGAAGGAAGTTTGTGATTTGAGTGGCCATAATAGAGATCTCAACAATAGAGTCATGGAGTTGGATCATAAGGTTTTGGAGCCGTAATGAGAATGATGGACAAGACACCCCCTTAACGGAGAAAAGACAACAGTTGCAGGAGGAAAGATTGACTAGGCTGGAGAGCAATATGTCCAAGATAGGCCAAAATATTAGGGCCACTGTGGTGCATAATCATAAAATTTCTAGGCACAACGCCATTACCATTAACGCTATGGTGGAAAAGTTGGAAAAAAATCAAAAGGGCTCGCTGGTCGTGGACTTGGATGCAGAATGAGGTTGTAGCAGAGCTGGTGTTGAAGGGATTTCGACTCGCACTCGGGCTAACACGAAGAGGAAGGCCCCTGCTTCTCCACATATGGTTCAAATCCTCAAGCAAGGATTACAGGATATGAGTGAAGTTGATAAGGAAGCCGAGGAGCTGATGAACATCTTGGAGTAGTGTTGTTGTGGTCTCGCCCCTAGCTTTTTGCGCCCTTGGACCTCGTTGGTTCCTTTTGTCATTGTTTTTGGGACAATTGTTCGTTAGTTTGGACCTTTTTCCTCCATCTTGTATGCTGTTTAAACTTTGTGGTTTCAGGTCCCTATAAACTTATTTTTTTTCCTTTTTCAAAACATCACTGGCTATTTTATTCACAATAATTAGATTGTTGATAGTGGATTTATCTTATATTAACACTAACATGATTTTACATTTAATTTTCCTTCTTTTCTTGTCCCATACCAACAGTAATTATTTTCCCCCCGTAATAACTCCATATAACTTTAACCAAAACATAACTAAATGTATTTATATTAATATCACTCATTAATTTTATATGCAGCAATCATTAATTCTTCTTTATAGGGTTAAAATTTATTTCAATTTAACTTGTTGGGAGAACGAAAGTGAGGTGAGTAGCTCTTTTGAAGCCCTGAACTTTATTCCAATAATGCAAGAAACTCAACTCCATTTTTATAATCTTCACGTCCGACTTTAGGTCAAAACATTATCTCCACTCTATTTACTGCCTTAACTTACCTCCTCTATTTTCTTATCTATTGAAGCTATTTTCTTATTCGGCAGGGGTGTGTGAAGCCAAGACAACAGTGTTCAAAATAGGGCATACAGGTTTATCTCCTCCTAAAACTAGGCTGGATGAAATTTGGGCAGGGTCTATTTTTTTTTGGGTGTTTGATCCATCATTACATGTATGCTACCCTGTTGCAAAATGGCAAGTATATTTTATTTTATCAAGGATACTGGACCGAGTTTGTATGGAGTTTGCAGAAATCTCTATTTTTTATTTATTTATTTTTAATTTATATACTTTATTATTTTATCCGATTAACCTTTTTTTTTGCTAAAAAAATTGACGAGATTTAAGGTGAGTGCCCCCAAATGCCACAGGGGCGGCTAAGCAACACCACATGGGCCGTGCCCTTGCTGGGAGGGGGCGGCACCTCCCTGCCCAGCCACGGCTAGGGTTTGGGAGGGTCGTGCCCTACCCAATACCACTATTTTGTTTTTATTTTATTTTATTTAAATTTATATATAAATATATATTTTTCTTTTCAGATTATATAAATTTGTATATTTAAATAAAATATTTATTAGATAAGATTAATAGATGTAGATTCGTCACTTTTTTTTTGTTTCCATACATTTAGATGCATTTCATTAATGGGTATATCTGTAGATGATGGTTTAGATCTAATAATAGCGGGTTAAACATTTTACCAGCTTATTTGTTTATTTACCCATTATATATATATATATATATATATTGCAGAGATAAAATTGAAAGAGTGGTATACAAATTTCACCATATAAGAGTTCTTTGTTGTTACCGTGGTAAATTAGAGAACAAAGGTGGTTATAATTCATTATATTGATACAAATACTAGCTTAACTAATTATAAATTCTTTTACCACTTTCAAATACATTTTATAATCTAATTGTATTTTCACAAGTATGCTTGAAAAAAAAGTCAAGACATAAAGTATTAGTAACATCATTTTTAACATTAGACATTATAACCTAGGAATTTATTTATTTATTTTTGCATCATTTAACTATAGGTATTATTTATTTTGAAGAATAGATATATTTTGGTTTGGTCAACAAAATAAAAAGAATACATCCCATTTTCTTTAAAGTTTTGAACAAGTTCTCATAACTTTATTTATATGTATACATATCTATTTTGCTTTATTGAAAAGGAATAAATATATTTTCCTTCAAACTGTCCTAGCATTACAAAAATATCATTTATTTAGCTTACATAATGTATGATACCAAATAATCATTGACTCCAATAATTTCTTTTAAAAAAAATCAAGACTAAGAGATGTAGGGAGAAACATGCCAATAAGTAAGAACTTACCTCACTACCTATTTTCTTTCTTTTCTTCAATTCAACAAAATAAAATTTATTCAATATTACACAATATTTAGGAGTACTCCTTTATCCATTTCAACAAGATACTTTCATTTTACAATAATACTTCAAACTAAAATAAAATGAATAATCATGCCAAAGAATGCAAGCTTGTTCACCACCCTACCTTAATGGCATCATGCAGCCTCATGGGCTCTAGCCATATCCCTGAGCAAGAAAAAAATGACTACCAATGATCTAGGTAGGAAGGTTACAAGAATGACTTAACTACAATTTTTTTTGTCTATCCATTCACCAAACAAATTCTAAATTTACATACACACAAACTTAAAACTTTCTCCCACTTGATTTGAAAGCCATCACAAAATAACACAACACAAAGCTCCTACTCAAACAATTGATAGAAATGAGGAGAAATCACTTATCTCCATCATGTTGCATTTTGAACTCCTCCTTTACATGTGAGGGATCTTTGCTTCTTTTCCAATTTTCTTCTATTCTTTTTCCCCAAACTTTAAATTCTCCAAAAGAGTTCTCCAAGAGGAGAAGTGGGTAGCGTCTATTTCCTCTTTTCCATCCAAGTATATAGGAATTCAACTTGAATTCACTTGAATGAGAGAAAAACACTTGTTTGTTTCTCATTCGATCTTTTAACAAATATCCCAACAAGTTCTCACACATGTGTGAGACTTTTGGGGAGATGGGGAATGTACAATGGGACTCTACCCAACATCCCTTACAAGGTGGTTTCACACATGTGAAAGCTTTGATGCTCTTCCCAAGTTCATTAATGAACTTTGGGGAGTGTGGTGGGAGAGTGACAAGTCACTTCTCCCAACTTCCAAGAACTCAAATTCGTCACTCTTTCAAGTGGAATTTTGAAGGGTCATATCATGCCTTAAGGACAAAGTCACATGTCCAAAGGGTCACCCTTCCATAAGTATAGGCCCTAGGGGTCTATTTTTGCACTAATATCAATAAAATTGACCAAACAACACTCTAAAATGATCACTTTAAAGGCCAATTCGAAATTGAAAACCTAATTAAGGATTTCAAAACATTAATTATACTTACACCCTTAATCACTTAACTTAATTTAATAAGGCTCCACAACACATGCTTACACTAAATTACCAATCATTAAACCCTAAGCACAATTAAAGTCTACACAAAACCCTAACTATCTCCTAGATCATTGGGTCAAAATTTAAAACCTCAAAAGACAAATATTTAACTTGGGTCTAGATATTTCTCCCTTTTACCCTTGACATTACTCTCACATGTATTTTTACAAATACATGTTAGGTTAGAAATATGATAAATACCTGTTCAAATATCAATAAGACCAAATTCAATAGTTAGTAAATCATAGTACTCATAGATATTCATTTCCTTTCCCTATGAAATATGGAAACTTTGAGCATACATGAAATAATAATGAAAACCTAACCTTAGCTAAATAATTTATTTACACTACTAAATTTACTCTTGGACACTCCTTTAATAAAATTCATCATGCAACTTGATATCTAATTTATAGAATTTTTCATCAAATTATCCTACCTTAGATATACCCCTCATTGATTAGAGTCGTCCTTTAAATTTACCTCGATGGTGCTTGGCTAGTGATACTTCTAGAAACTTCTTACTGGTCTTCCAAAAGTCCCACTTTGTTCTTGACTATTATTATTTTCCAAGTAACATGAAACTTATTAGTGAGATTCAAACCAATATTAGGTACACAAAATTCCTTAGCTCACATCGATCTAAGTGTATTCTTCATATGATACTTGTTCAAGAATCTAAATATTATCAACTCACATTCATTCTTAACAATTTTCCCATTTTCATTTACTAAACAAAATTTATCACAATAATCATTTAAACTAAATCAAAATATTAAACATGGAATTGGGTTAAATCATCTATTTATTCACCAAACAAAAATAATTGAACTTATCAATAATTAGACTTATTAAGATGTCCCTGGAATTTATAAGTGGGGTTGGGCCTCACAAAAAATGTATATTTAAATTGTTCTTGGAATATTGTCAATGGCTGACCTTGCAAAGGATTCAAATCCTTTATCAGAATCTGGAGGGCTGTATGGATTGTGGAGGTGCATATGTCGTAGGAAACAACACTTGTAGGGGCCAATGTGAGCAATGGGCTATTGCATCTAGTAGCAAAGGTGTTTATTTGTTGTCTTATACAATTTATGGAAAAAGGACTTTCCAGTGCCAGTTGTTCCTTGAATGATCATGAAGAGAGGGCCTTTGGGTGAAGGTTGCATGTGATGGGATTGGATAATTTTAAGAGCTAATTATTGTTTTGGTGAAAGCTAATGGGCTGATGTATTTACAGGCGAGAATTTTATCATAGCTTGCTCACGCTATGCCTTGGCTAATGGGATGAATTCAAAAAATATTATGAAGTTGTTTAGGTACATGGTTTGTATTCCATGAATGTTTCATATCAAAGTCTCACCTACCCAACAACTGGAGCTGATTTATACTAAAGTTTGTAGTAGCACCAAGACGAGAGAAAAATTCCCATTCATATTCATCCATAGAAGGTTGATGGTTCAAATAATCACTATCACTACCATGTTGTTCTTCAATTGTGGATGCTTGAAACCCTCCCATTTTCCAAAAACCTAAAAATGAAATTAAAGTCATGATTAAATTTGAAACCAAAAACTTTGGACATCAGGTTGGCACAACACTCCTAGAAGCTAAAGATTTTCCAGAAGAAATCTTTGAAACTTTGAAAAGAGGCAAGGGATTTTCAAAAATCTTAAAAACTTTTGAATTACAAATTTTTTTTTATAGAATTAGTTTTCAAAACTCCTTTTAAAAACTTGAGTTACAATTTTTTTTGTTTAGAAAATCACCCAAAAAACTGGTCTGCAAACCCTAGCAACAACCCATGATTTTTTAGATGGGAAAAAATCATCAAAAAACTCTTCATAAAACAACACTTAGTAAAAATTTTCAAAAAAAAATTTCGAAAAACTCTTTGCAGAATTTTTATTTTTCCCAGAAAATTTTTGTCAAAACTGGCTCAAAACAACCCTTGAGGTTGCCATTAAATCCGCGATTTTTGCAAGAGTAATTGCAAAATATAAAAGAACCATCACACAAAGATCAAATGATATCCCACATAAAATCACCCGGTGATTAGATTGAAATGCAGGTTTCTAAAATACCAATGAGATCGACAAACAAACAACCAAAGAATCTCCAAAAAATGATAGCAAACTATTATTTTAAAAACTTTCTAATTTTTGGCCATTATGTCTTGTTTGACCTATATATTTGTCTATATGTTTCAAAAAGGTTTGTATAACATAATTTCAGTCCAGCAAAATGTCTCAAATATTTTTGTAACTTCAATGAGAATAGTCTTGAACAATGGGTACATAAGGAAAATTGAATGTTGGTGTCTTGGTTTCCATTTGTCCTTTTTGTGCTACTCTGAATGTGTATATAAGCAGATCGAGTCAATTAGGGATATGCAACCTAGCTCTGGAGGCCTTTGCATATAAAAATGAATATAAATTATTGGTAGGCCTTCATCAAAATCATATTTAGTTATATAGAACCATGCCTTTTTCCAACATTCAAACAAACATATTGTCAACTTGAAGTGACAAGGGGCAATTTTAGCAACACATATGGAGCGTCTCACGTAGCCAAGGTATGCTAATTGCCAGAATGTTGAATATCATGAATTTTTGACGCCAGAAACAGGTGCTCTATCCTCAATATATTTGTATTTACCAGATCTTTTCTATCATATCAGTAGATGCTGCGTACAAAGGATATAAAAGTGCAATGAGGGAACTAAACACAGGGTGGACATTCGATTGGGTGACCTAACATCTTCTCATGAAGGTTGTTCATTTATTTTTATCAAACAAGGGAACACATGCTTGAAGTAAGATGCAATATGTGCACTAAGAACTAGTTTCTGAAAGTCGCATCTGAAAAGAAATGCTTAAAGGTAATGGCGTAAAGATTTTTAGCTCAAACACAACTTTCATTTAGAAACAAAAATCATATGCTATTAAAGGGACAAGCGTAGAATTGGCTTTTATGCTCTGAGGACCCGGACATAGGGATGGACTTCGATCACTGCGGGAACGATACAAAATTTGAGTTTATGTTGAAATCTATGAAATAGATTCTAACTATGATAATCGACATAGATAGTTAACTACAACAACCTGCCACAGGATACTTACTAAGTGGGCCCCCTTAGCTAGCATCAACTTAGATTACACAAGAAGTTGACTCAAAGCTTCATCAAATTTTTTTCATATTTAGAACCAGGTTACATCGACTACTCTATTTGAAAATATAACTTGACACAAAACTCTATTGCTTATTCAACACATATTGTTTCATCCTCATTCACTCATGCAGGAGGAATGGTTATTTAAATGGAAAAGAACAACTAACTAATTAACAAAGGGAGTCATAAATACATTCCGAATCCACAAAACAAACATTCATAAATGAAAGTCTATCTGTTTGACACGACCCAGAGAAAATATAGCATTACACACTCCCTAGATCGAAGGACCATTGAGTTTCTTCCCAAAGATTTGGTCAAAGAGTTATTTCTGGAATGACTTCTTCAACAGAACCGAGATTCCTTGCACTAGATCAGCTTCAGCTCCCTCCAACAATCCTACAATAAATAACAGAGGTGAAGGAAGGCATACACACAAGTGACACATCATCTATTCATTAATCACATGTTAATCTTATTCCATTATCTAAAATCATAAGCATACATTAGCTATGCGGGTGGTCAAAAAGGTAATTAATGAAGTTGTCAAGCTACAGGAATATGGAATTCATTGCTACAGGATACTACCCGAAAAGTCTTTAATCAACAGATTTAAATAACTATTAATAATAAAAGTAAGAGTATCAAAGTTTCAAACTATGAGCATATTTAAGGCTCATCATTCTGCCCCCTACTTATGATAATGCTAGTCCTCCAGCATTGACTTTTCTTTTTATTTCCCTAAAATTTGTTGGAGTAGTATGACCTTTGAGCGAGGTTCCAAACTTGTAGTAAAAACCTCTGGTAAACTCTCATCTTTCATATTTGCGGTTCTCTATTTCTGCATTGATTTCCTTGGCTTGGTAAGGAGAGAGTGGCCACATTAAAACTGGAGGTTGGAAGGTCAGTGGCATCCATAATTCAAATCTACTTTGCAAACCCAGTTGCATGTACCTTTCTGATCTCCTGAGTGCTGCTGTGAAGTTCAATGGGCTGTGAGGCTCTGTCCTTCTTAGACCAACTATCAATTTCTCCCACCTTGCCTCAATTCTGGAAGAGGCAAGTTTCCAAAATGTATATTTATGTTCTTTGAACTCATTGTATACCTATTTTCTGATATCAAAAAATTTCTTTCTTTCCTCAACATGATTCCGTCCATAAGTAACATTAAACCAGGTTCTTAAAACTGTGTGTGGGTCTGAACTCTCGGCTCTTAAAAGAAGAGGTTCATCTTTTTCCGCTTCTTCATATTTTTCCAATTGTCTTCCATAATTGATCTCATTTGTAGCCCAAGACATAAGTGCTCTTAAATGGATATCACCTATATAAAGAAGTGGGTTCCATTCAGTTTCTGCAGGAATTAAATAACCATGTAAATAAAGTTCACACATGGAGTTTTTCAACCAATTAGGGGCCACTTCATAAGCATCATAGAATTCTTTAGCTGTTTCAATATCGGGATCCAAATTTCTGGAGATCCTCATTAATTTGAATCAAAGAAACTGCTCCTTCAGACACATTGCATATACTTTGGGTGGCGACCTACACTCCATTATCTATCTAGTTATTTTCATCATTTTATCCATCTTTGTTTGCATATCTTGAATTTCTTGCTTTTCCCTTTCAATTTCTCTTTGCAGCTTTTTCTTTTCCTCATCCCACAAACTATGATGGACTTCAGTTTTGACAAAATGGCAAAAACATAAAGTGTGGAATGACATAGGCATCTTCTTAATTCTCAGAAATTCTAAGTATGCAATCAGTAAAGTTCTTTTATACACAACTAAATCTGTGCAAACTTTAGTGGGAAATGGATTATCACAAGGTATTTCAGGTAGTTCAAGCACACCTTCCTCTTGCTGTAGGATAAAATCATCTTGCTGCAGGATTAAGCCTTGTTGCTGTACAGAAGAAGGTTGTTCTTCCTCAGAAATTTTCTCAACTGCACAAGCCAAGTCATTCAAACTCGGCATTTTCCTTCTATCAACATTACTGGGTTGTGCTGCCTCAGGAACAACAGAGGAGCTTTGTGGAACATTTGTAGATATATCCAAGGAGTTATCATGACCTAACTCAGCAGAGTCCTCTGATATTATGACAGTTTCTGTTTGAACAGAGGTTGTAGCAGGCTTAGACTATTTTCTCAATGAACTTCTTCTTGGTATTTTTGTAGGAGCAACAGCAAAGGATGCTTCCTTAGTAGTCCTCTTCCTAGTTGGTCTTGAAGATCCATACTCGGCAAGGGAAGAAGAAATTGAAATTGGAGTATTAACGAGTGTTGCTGTAGGAAAGATAGAAATAGGGGAAAACTTTGCAGGAGAGGATGAGACAAAAAGTTTTTGTCTTTGAGTATGTGGGTCTGACTCAAGAGTATGCCCTACCCCGGATGACTCACCTACAATTGTCTTTCCCTTTACTCTTCTAGTGGTAGACCTTGTTTGCACACCGGTAGAGGACGTCAGTATGGAAGCTGCAGGAGTGGGCGCTATAGGAGCAGCAGATTCTTACTCTGTTTCAGTACTTGAGGACTCAATTCTCATTTTCTTTCTTCTAGGCTGTGCGGGTAATACCCTCGGAGGTTCTGGCGGTTGAAGACCTTTTTGGGCAAAAAACTCATTCTAGGAAAGAGGTGAAACATCCCTTAAAGATCACTCAGCCAAAAGTTTTATTAGGGCATGATGGGTGACTGATTTTTGTGTACCCATTTGGGTTTCATGTGCACTACTTTGCAAAAGATTCAACAAAAATTTTGGAACATTCACTACCAGTCCATGTCTCATATGACTTAACAATTTGAAATGATATGAATTTAGGTAAGAGAAGCGCCCTTCACAAGTTAAATACCTAATAAAAAAGATGTCATACTCAGAGTATGGATAAGGAAGGGACGTTATTTTGTGCCCTTGCTTTGAAATTTCCAAAGGCCCATTAGCTGGTAGGGTAAACTCTGCCCTAGCAGAGACAGCATCCCTTCCAACAGGAAAATTTTCACCAACTTCTGGTAATCCAGTGACTTCTGAAATTCTTTCCTCTATCACAGCCACTGTCAAGCCCCATATCGTAGCCTCATTCTCTGAAAATGTTCTTAAAAATTTTCCTGTAGCCTCTTCATCAAAAGAATCAATTCTAAAGAAATAATTTAACCATCCACAGTTGGAAAATGCTTGCATTAACTAAGGATCCTATACCAATGCATCATGAGCTACAGGATCGTGCCTCACCAGTTGGCCACCCATAATAAAAAATCCTTAAAACAAAAACTCAGACTGATGCTGAAATCTTGAAAAAGACTCTTCTTCGTTACTGCACTTTCCTTTTCCTCACCAAGAATAACAACTAGAGTTTTGCATAAAATAGTTTTAATAACTACTTAAACTAAGTAGTTAACTTGTTCTCAGGATATGGCTTCGCAATCATACTTTTAGAAAGTACAAGATCATAACTATTTTTGGCAAACGTAAATTTGGCACAGGAAAATTTGAAATTAGAATACCCCCAACCCCTACTTAGCATTCGACATGTGTCCTCACATGTACAAGGTGATAGGATTAAAGCATGCAATTACAGCTAATGTATACATTATGATTAATGAATAGACAAAAAGAATAAATTATGCGATAATGAAAAGATTTTGCATACCTTGAATGCAGTTCTTGGGAATGCCATAAAGGACAATAGCATATCATGAAATGATAGTTGGAAGATTAAATGCATGAATGAGCGGAGTAGCGAGATGGGTGACGTGGTAGATAAAGAAATGAATGATGTGATAGATGGAAAGATACATAGAAAAGTGGTTTTCTTTAAAAGAAAACTTTATTATGGGCGGTCAACGCATACTTAAAGAGATGCTGCAAGAAAAAGGCCTAAGCCTTTTGCTACAGGAGGACCAGTCAGATCAAACTTTTTTAGGAACTCTTCCTTTGATGTCATCTTATGATATAACCATAGTCGGTGGCCATTAACTAGCAATTTAAAATGGACTGGATCAATTATGGCCAGTTGTATTGATCCGTTATCAAACACATTCTCAACTTCATAGGGACCGAGCCAGCATGTTGTCAACTTACCTTGATTTTCTTGATATCTGGAATCATATAGCAGAGCCCAATCACCAGTAGAGAATTGCTTGGTTTAGATGTGTTGATCGTGCCATTT